>DWEE01000086.1:0-23074 GCA_018245755.1 Parelbella macleannani | reverse complement strand
GCCCTGGGCCCCGCGGCGCCCGGGCGCGGGGGTGGGGGGTGGGGGGGTGGGGTTCGGGTGGTTGGGTGGGTTTTAAATAAAAGTGCTCAAGTAACTTGTACTTTTTATATAACAAAACTACAATAGGTCGGAGGGCGCGGGCGCTACGCGAGCACGTGCGGCGGCAGCTGCGGTCGGCCCTCGAGTTTGCTGTAGTCTAGGTGAAATTCTTTCGCCACCTGCGACAACGAAGAGACACATTATTGATCTGGATTTTCATAATTAGTGGAACTCCATATCAATGGAGACTACGGTATGTTTAGAAATATGTTTTAATTGCATTGCACTCCCACGAGTCGATCGGCAGTCATTTCTTTATAATCGAAATCAACATACAAAACGTCGGCTTCGTCGTAGTTCAATGCAAACAAAAATCCATTGGAGCACTTAATTAAAGTTGAACATTCCGGTGGCAAGCAAAACGGGCGGGGGGTGAGGCTGAGATATTTACTTTGCGCCAGTTGTGCGCATCAAAGAAGTAGTAGGTGCCGCGCTCGTACGTCGACGTCTTCTCGACCATCGGCATGCCGGGCGCCTGCGAGATCCACACCTTCTCCTCCGTGTGATACCGCCACTCGCGATTATATCTGCAACCAACCGTACAAAAACTCCACTAGGTATACAGCAATATGTCTGTATTCCTAACAAGTTACACTTTAACATTACCGAGCTAACAAAGCAAGCCGCCGTTTCCGATGTCGACATGCCCTACTGCAGTTTCATTGGGCAACGGAAACGATTGACATTAGCCCCGATTTTATCTAACAGGCATAGTATATATAACGCTAGTTATGGATAACCGGGTAATATTTAGCTAGACACAATCGAGCAATAAGATTCATCTGATAAACAGCAATTTGCAGTCGTTTCTAAGCTACAAGATGATATTGGATTGCCCATCATCAGTCAAGTTTAAGCCTCAATTTAGGCATTGGGCCTTTACTGAAAGGGAGAAAACTATGAATGTTATAAAATATAGTCCGGTTTAAAGGAATGATGGGCTGACTTCCGTCCCAAAGGAATTTTCTAAGAAAAATTTAAAAAGCACAATCAATGTCTCGAGATAATCGGTCATCTTTGGAGCAATAATAATATCTTGGGACATCTCCATTTCTCTCTTTATATACTAAATAAACAATCACGACTGCCCCGATAGGAGGAAACTTATATTATAATCTAGCTGTTTACGTTCTTTTAGATTTAGTTCTCCTGGATTCCTCTATTCCATGCATTTTGGCCGAATGACATGCCGAGGCAATGTGCAGGTATATTTTAGAATAAACACCCTGCTAACAAGTTATATGGCCTTAGCCCACTCGTTGTGAGAGGAGTCCCATATTCCAACAGTGGAATAATAAATGGATCGATTATTATTATTATTATAGCAAGATTTATCTATATCCGATCCTAATAAATTCCTATTATAATACTGGTCTCCAGGGAATGCTATCCTATACCATGTTTTTATGTGTCATATCTAAAATGAACTTAAATCAACAACTGTCAACTTAGGGAATTACATATTGTATATAAAAATATACAACCATGATAAACTGTATAAATGACAAATCAATTTAATTCCACGTCACTAATAATTTAGCACAAGACACTCCCAGCTCATCATGTCATCGCACTACAGTGTCTCTTACATCTAAGGAGATAACTAATAAGGGAATCAAACTACTGGGTAACATTCAAATGAATAAGTCGAGGAGTATTGTATGCACAGCGGGGTTACGACAAACAAACAGCAACTAATAAATAAACTGTAACGTATGACCAACGTCTTATACTCACAACTCTGCCGCCGCTGCTATCTGCAGCACGTCGCCCACAAAGCAGTAAAATAAATAGAATAATAGGTCTTCCTTATATCGACTCAATCTTAAAGGGGCCAGCTTTTCTCTTATCGAGCCGTTTATCAAATATTCGGGGGGCACGTGATAATCCATGTCTTGTGGTCTGAAAATGTCGGGAATCGATATAAAAATTCAAAAAATTAAATCAGGCATGGCAACATTATCCGACGCGCGGCCGCCGACACGACACAGTAATAATGACTTATTATTGGAAGCCGCAATGGACGTTTATCTCACGGTACTGGCAACTCAACTCAATGTATACTTGGTAAAAGCGAGCGAGAACAATTGATTATATTCGTAATTATATATGTATATTTACTGTTTGCGTTTAAACTGTAGTTGCATTCTCGATGGCAACTAATAAGTGAACTATCAACCATTTGTTTCTGCAACACCATAAAGACCAATCTTTTTAAAATGTGATAACCGTTGTCTCGCGACGTTCGATTCTATTTATAAAATTTCGTTTCCGTTACAAACAAGAACAACGGTAGCTCGGCGTAATTAGATTTTAGAGATCCGCATGAAATCCTTTAATAAAACAACATATAGATAGTTACATTTCGCAGCAGAAGTTCTATCTGTGGCTACATTACCGTAATTTACAAAGCATGTTTGATTTTGACACGCGACTTATTTAAACACGTTGTTTGTATGAAAATCTACTTTACAACTAATGAAATCGCTTAATCTACCTAAATTTGTAACTTCTGTCGATATCACTGGACCATCCGACATTTAATGTGTAAAAAAAACCGTAAACAAGACCATATATATATAGCAAGTGCTATTACATACGGTCGAGCGTTATAAAAGAAAATATAATAATAACAAGCATTTAAAGCGTAACACAAGAAGCGTTGGATCGAATTAGGTAATTACATCGACGTCTACTTGGGTACATATACATACATACATAGTTCTCGGCATTTAAGTTGAGCGGTAAATTTGAAAATGATCGGTGTCCAGAACAAATCGTTTTTAATCAAAAAGATATAAGATTATTAAATATAACACTACTGTCAAAACAATGAGAGCCTGACTATTCTAAACTTGTATAACTGTACAAGAGGAAGAGTGATTGTAGTTGACGAAAAAATCTAGTGACGACATAACATAAATGTCTAAATTTTTTATTCGATTTCATTTTCTTTCATCAAAATATATAGCATCAAATTATATTGCTTCTCATCATACATCCTACCAACCGATTACCTAAAATCTATACTGGTAGATAGATATACAGGAGTAAACATTCAATATTGGTACAGATATACATGAAAATATACATGACTATAGGGCACATTATTTCTTGTGTCCAATTTGAACGCGCCACAAAATATAATTCATATACGCTCAAATGAAATGCCGATAGCTAAACTACGTGTGGAGGCTGCGGCTCACCTGCAGGGCGTGTCCGCCCAGGGTCCACCGAAGGTTACGTAAAGGTTGTCAGGTGAGTTTAAGTTCAGTCCGAGCGCTGTTAAGTCCTGCCCCAGCGCCAGGGACACCAAGCTGGGGTCCGACTCCGCTGCTCGTATAAACGTTAATAAACCAACAATACCAAACTGATTTGGTATCATTGTATCCGGTATATTCGTAACTTTGCCTGCAAAAATTAAATTATATTACTTCCATATAACTTTCAATAAAAGCTCTATTCAGTTAAGCTTCAATAATATAAGCATACAGAATAATGATGAAACAAAAAGTTAAAATAATATAATCTAAATTGATACCAGGTTCATGCACATCAATTTCTTAAACTACAATACATAAATTTTCCAACAATTTTAAGTACACACCATAGAATTCCGTGTGATCGTCTCCTTGATTGACAACTTTAGGAACAAAAAAGATTACGTCAGATATCAAACGCTTTTATACTTTTCACACGATCAAGTACAGAGACACAAAAATATATATTAACATCGACAAAACACAATTATTCATACACAGATTTACAGGTCTAGTTACGATAACATTTCTTAACAATTTTACACCGAACATTTATAAGTATGAACTAGACCAGTTTAGTGCCAATCAGAAGAATTAAAATTGTTATCCATTTTTACTATTAAAGAGCACAATTATTTAGTAAGCTACCACAAGCACTTGATGTTTTACTCATGTTGAGAGAACTGCAAAGAATGAAAATGCGTTCATTTACTGGGTGAAATGGTAATGGTGCCAATAGTCCACACGTTAGTATTAGAAGCTTAACAAGTTAATTCTAGTGAGTGTGACATAAAATATACATTATATATGGTTAGTCGTAGATTTATGTCGGTGAATATTAGCACTTTTATTCTAAGATGTTATTTGAATGAATGTGCAAATTATAATTACACTAGAGTATTTAGTGACAAAAATTTGCTTACACTAGGTCGTCCCAATTGCGGGCTTCGACAAATGGCAAACTTAGTTATATTTGCTACCTTACGCTAATTCACTCAATAATTTGTTTGTCTCGTCAGATTGATAAATATTAATTGAAGAATTATTAAACAAGCAAGAGTAGGCATAATCTGCATAGCACAATCTCAAATGCCCCCCTATTATGCATTAATTAGTGTTAATAAATTAAGCTATCAATTCTCTTTCCAAAAGTTAGTACAAAAGTACTAGAAACGTAACATCGCGTCTGTAATCCTCGAAGGGGTAGGCAGAGGAGTGTAGTATACTCCCACATTTCACCAGTTACGTTTAAGACCCATGGAATAATTTGTGAGCCTATTGCCATAAACAGGACACAGATCCGGACTCCTAGTGGCTAATAGAAATTCTAAATTAGAATAATCCCCAGGACTTCCCGATCGGCAGTCGCGCTTACAATCACTAAAAAGGAAACTAGTCCAAGTTGACCCTTACTTTCTTCAACACTTCATTATATTAATTAGTTGAATTAGGTGTTATTTCGCCGATATTAATCATTAACAATTAACTGCAAGATTTACTCGAACGCATATTAGACGTTATCTTAATTTGTACATCGCGAATTACTGCGACAAATAAGCTCAATTGTTAATAATACAGCGCTATCAGTAGACGCATATATAGAGTTGTTGTAATCGCAATGCACTGACCGTCGGGCGAGGTCTGGATGCCCTTGCGCGGCTTGGCGTCGCTGGCGTGCGCGGGGTAGTCGGGCGCGTGCGGCGCGGCGTGCGGCTGCGGCGCGCCGCCCGCCGACGTGCCCGGCAGCGCGGGGAAGTCCTCCGACGACATCGTGAACTCGGACTGCTCGGACGTTGGCTGCTTCACCATACCCACTGGAAATTAACACCGTCGACCGAGTATTAACAACTGAATACGTGTGCCCTTATTCATAGGGGATTTTAAAGTCATCGTTGACAAAACAAATCTTAGACGAGAACTCATCTAGCGTGTTTTCGTGGACTCAAATTTCCTTCAACATTCACTAAGAACCACAAGATAGAGTAAACGGAAAAATGGATGAATAATCACACATTTTCTGGTTAGACAGGAGTCAGGACATTAAAAATACATGGCTTCATGTGACATGGAATAAAAAATGGGTAATCCTTACAGAAAGTTCTAACAAGCATAACATAATTTTTGTTCATTTATATGTATATACTGTACAGTAATACTAGTGGTCAGCCTAACTACAAGTGGTAATAACTAAAGTAAATGAATACAAAAACAGAAGAAAATAATATAATGGAAGCTTAACCTTAAAATTTACCGCAATTAACCAAAGCCAATAAAAATATACAGTACAAATTACGCTACAAATAAATTTTGAAGGACTTCAATTCACAATATTGTACCTATTTGAGACTTCATAATAAATTTTGCATAATTATATCACCAATTATGCACATTTTTTGCTCAAGCCAACTTTTTGTTACATTATCAACAGCAGAAACACAACTGTACATTACAAATAAACCTCACCTGGGGCAAGCCAATGTTGAATGAATAAAATGTTTAAAATATTCAGTAGTGTCAAAAGATGCTGCACTCTGTATCTTTATCAGTCTTTAATCTTAGTCACATTTCATTTACATAGCAACTATTTCACAGTTTTTCCTTTAATAGAACTGTCATTGTGCATGTAAAATTCATTAGAATAAAAATGTTACAAATAGGAAGAGCAAAAATTAAGGAAATGAATTATTCTTTTAATATTACAATACAGTGGTTCTATTTGAGCAGTGTTTTAATAAATAAGATGTGACTTGATTGCCGACTGCCCTATAAAACACAATTTTTCACAGAGGAATTATTGGTAAACCGGGGAAAGAAAATAATGTCATAATATGTTACTAAATAACAGAAATATATATGTATGTACATGTACCTAATATATTTATCCACTATCAATGGTAAATATATTTAAATATGTTTGTGGTGGTTCACATCACACTACAAATTTCTACTAATTAACAAAAACAATTAATTCTGAAAAGCTGTACTTTTCTGCTAGTATATAAAGGCTGTATTATGAAGCTATATTGAATAGAGTGCCTATTTATGGTAAATTCATAATTACTCTCAGAACATTTGCCATTGTACACAACATGTATTCAAATGCATACGTAATCATTGTGAATTTGCTTTCAGATTTCAGAATGTGTTCAATACAGCAGTACACACTATGTTACAGTACATATTGATGATTACACTTTATTATTTCTTTTGCTGTTCCACTGTTAAATACAGGAAATCCACCTTAGATTTACCCATAATTTTCTCTAATAGGTACATGTGAAATTTGCCAATGTGCACTTAACCAATGTTATGTATTTTAACACTTTATCATTCTGAGACAAGACCTTATGTCCCACAGTGGAGCAATGAAAGGGTTGATAACAGTGATGATGACATGATAATGAGGATGATGATGACAATAGTGATGATTATGATAATGAGGGCATATCCTAAACTTGTACCCTATCTTATTTGTCCTTTAGTACAAATAAAAGATGCAATTTATTGGTGGATCAAATCATATTTAAGTTCCTTTATTATCCAGTGATATATACCCAAATGTTATGAAACTCTCTAAATATTTATGTATAAAAATTTGTACCGTAAGGTTTAGAGCCAGGGGGCGGCGGCGCGGCGGTGGGGGCCTGGTCTCCCGCGCCGCGCGCCGTCAACGACGGGAACTCGCTGAGGTCCAGCAACGGCGGCGTCGACGTGTCGCCGCCTTCGCCGAACACCGAATGGTAGTTGCTGTTCGCGTTGAACCGTGATAGACTTGCAATACTTGACTGCTATAAATGTTAATATCCATCATAATTATCAAGTGACCCGATAATTTAATCTAAGCCATGATGTTGTTGACTTGTTAGCACACAGTCAATTTTTTCTGATTGTTATAAATACAATGAGAGAGATTTTTGTTCTAAATCATCTTTATAGTTTAAAATTCTTCAAAAAGAATATTGTATTATTAACAAAAGATATAGTAACTATAATTTATAACAAAAACCAAAACTATGATGAGATAAAAGAATATAATTCATGTCAAATAATATAGCTGTGTTCTAAGTGTTTGTATATTTGAATGCAGAGTAATACAATTCTTCAAACATCTTATTAGTGAATTTGTTCAAATGAGGGAGCACTAAACAAAAGCAGAATATGGAATTGAAATACTGAAAAACAAATATATCAAAATTTATTGAACATTTTCTTATATTACTAAAAATGCTTACTTAAATTTTGCATAGCAAGTGCTTATAAGTCTGTAATTACATTTATATTATGACATATTGTGCCATACACCTCTAATTATAATATTTCTTCTACACTAGCATATATTTAAATTAATATTATATCCACTAATGAATATCCAATTTGGTATAAAATTAAATGTATTACTAATAATATTATAAATGTCTATAACACATTATTTTTGCATATTAAAAAATACAAGTGAGAATTATATTTTGAACTAGAAAACACTGGACAGCAGAACTAATACTGGCCCTAAAGTGTTGGCAAATTATAGGCAATCTAATCAACTAACATACATATGTACAATCTTTTTGAGTGCACTGCAATTCTTATCATTACTAATATATGTACATTATGAACAGCCTTCAAAAGATTCAGTTATAGGTTTAATATGACATTAGGTTTTAAAGACAATTAGACAAACAATACTGAGTTAATAAGATATGTATCTTATTAACTCAGTATTCTTTCCATTATTGAACCCAGGCCTAATATTTTTATATTTTATTGAGCCAACCTGCTTATTTAACAATATAAATAGAAGATTTTCATAAATAAGATATCTGATTTAAAATAATCATCAAAACAAATTTTTAATAATGCCTTTTAACACTGTAAATTTCTTGTATTGTCAAATTTGTAGATTTAACCACTTGTCTACAAATATTTTTGATCTGTCCAGTCTCTCATTTATTGTTTCATTCTTTATTTTTGCTATATTATCTAGTATTTCTATATGAGTGTAGTCACATTTAACATGTATAATTATATTGGAAAAACACAATGCTATAAACTTACAGTAAATTCAACCTGAACTCTTAATGATAACACATTAAATACTACATTACTAAAATGTAATGAAAAAAACAAAAACTTACATTAGTTACCATAGAATTTGAGTTTGCTTGTGACATAGGAGTTGCCATAGGTACCCTTCTGTCTGCAAATGCTCTTTGCCCAAATAGTGTTGACCGAGAAGCCATTGAGGGTGGAGCGCCACCTGGCATAGCGGTGGAACCCCGACCAGGGGACAACGCGCCCCCGAAAGTAGGTGTCACATGCCCTGATACTCCACTCACTAGTCCTGAACTCACTCGCCCGCCCACTCCGCCACTTGCTAGGCTTCTGGGCGCTTGCTGGAAATTCAAGTTTGCCATAACCTGAAATGTATTTTGTTGTCATGAATATAAGCAAATAAAAGTATTAAATAACAAAAAATCATCATTACATCAAGAGTACCAAATAAATTATTAGAATATGACTTGTGGAATAACACTTCACACATTAAAATAACACAGCCCTACAAACAGATGTGGAAACAATCATATACATTCACAAACAAATATTCACTAACACAGGCCATAACTAAAATTATCATTCAAATGACTACCTAGCCTAGAGCAACTTGGTGAAATTGAACCTGCATCATACCCCAAACCCAAATGGTGACTACCAAGCCAAATGGATTTGCCCATGCCATTTAATAATATAAAAACTTCATAAATTTAAAAAATGTTTTCATAGAAATCTCTTAAAAACAAAGCTATCGCAAATACATCATAATTTGATAAAACAATTATTGTTCACACATAGATATTATCTTGAGATCAATGAGTCATTAGTCATTAAAACAGTGACAAACACTATTTGTGTACAAATCTCACATAGAAACCAAGGATAATCCACATTGCTACTGAATGTTAAATATAATCAATTAAATGAAACAAAGTTGTACCTGATTTTGGATACTTGTTTTGATTCCCACTCTACAATCCATAACAAGGTTATAATGCAGTGATTTTATGAGCAATTTACGAGGACTTGTTTAACAAATATCAGTTTATCAGGTCACATTCAAAGTCATGCTAAAGTTATGATAAACTATAATTGAAAACAATGGATATTAATTAATATGGTTCAATATGGTTATTACATTTATCAGGTGACATACTTTTGAAATTTGAACTCACATTTACAAGTGTAACTTCAAAACCATATTTAAACGAAACTGTGGTTGAAACAGATGCACTGCTCAGGTATTATTGGATACAAGAGTAGCATTATTACAGTTAATTCGTGACTGAAATCTAACAGCTACATATAGAAACATATGTCGAAGATACGCCTGATAACCAGAGTCAATAATAACAAATAAAGTAGGTATTATACGTAGATCAAGATGGTTATTTATTCGACTGTCAAACAATGGCGACACTGGAACATGTTCTAATTTCAGTTCTCCTTCAAAAGTTACGTATATTTACCTAATGTGTCAACGTCAGTCCTTGTTCCACTATTTCAAGAAACGTATGGATGGTTCATAATAGTGTATTCCCAGCAGAAATAAATATATCCACACGAACGAAACAAACAAAAGTTTGTTGACTGTTCAATTTCTAAGGCAATTTCTGTGCATTTAGAATTTTATTCACCAACTTTAAGTATACTCAGCACAGCCTTTCCATGAAACACTGCTATAAAACGCTTAAAAGTTTATGCATCTTTATATTGCTATGAAATATTTTAATAATTTCACTCAGATTTGTCGAACGCCACATTACCCTAAACAACTGGCGGCCATATTGTTAAAAGCGGAAACTGCTGAAACTTGTCATCCTCGTTACCTACGAATTCATTATTATAGTGCACACAATTTTAAGATTTTGCGAACTTATAGTTATGCTTATTATATAGATAAAACGTAACATTTTAAATAATGAAACTCTTGTTTGGGCGAACCCTTAAATTATTAAGATGCTGCTTTGACTTAATAAACCGCAGTCACGATTTAAGAACTAAAGCATTGTACAAGTCCCTTTTTTCAGGGAAAAATATTCGGAAAATTCTCAAAAACAATGAACAAGCAACCAGCATAAGAAAGGTTATTTCCTTAATCTTATTAGTATTTATAAAAAATAAAGTTAAATGGCATTTACGTCAATACGAATGTAAAACACGTACCTATTTCAAGACAAATATTAACTTTTTTATTTAATTTGTACGATATTTTAGTTCAGTTTGAAAAAAATATTTAATCGCTACAATTTACCACCAATTAGATACTTCATTACACAAACCAGTGGAGCCGTTATGCAAACAATTCAACACTTTATTATTATTTTCAAGCGACATTATAATAACTACCCTCAAAAATGTTTATTAAAAATATGTACTGTGTCTACTGTTCAGAAGCTATAATTATATTACTGTTATGCGAAAATCATTAATTGTTAGTACTAAGAGAAAATATCTTAGTTTTCAAATTTAATTTAAATTCCTGATTTTAATTGCTAAATAAAAACGAAGAATATATTTATTTAAACGACGAAAGAAAAGACATTAATTATATAAATAACCATCCTAATAATGTAGAAATCATTTAGATAATTCAATTGTAGAGTTTTTATTAAAATGTACTGGCTCCAATTAAAACAAAATATTTTAATTAAAAAATCATAGACATTATGTCTATGGATAACAATGGGGAACTCTTGTCGAAAAATGGTAACATCGGTGATCATATGATTGTTCAATGGAGAAGCACGTCTGATAGGCGTCGACTTACTTCTTCAAGCCAGTTTTTAATTTTCTGGCTCAATATCGGTTGTTTTACGTATCAGTGGTGCTAAAATATAGCTATCAGCCATGGCGCTCAGCGATGCAGATGTTCAGAAACAGGTATGTGTAAAAATAGGTGGTAATCCTCGGTATAATCACTAAATGTAATTTTCGTCGACATGGGGTTTGTCAGGATGATTGATCGGTGATGCAGTATATGTTCTTTTTGTACAATCATGAAGAGAATAAATTTAAATCACTGGGAATGGTTCATTTTTGTTGAAATATGCATTATTTTCTCCCTAGATCAAGCATATGATGGCCTTCATCGAACAAGAGGCCAATGAAAAGGCTGAAGAAATCGATGCCAAGGCGGAGGAGGAGTTCAACATCGAAAAGGGTCGCTTGGTCCAGCAACAGCGACTTAAGATCATGGAATACTATGAAAAGAAGGAGAAACAAGTTGAACTCCAAAAAAAGATGTAGGTTCATTTATATTGTCTCGTGATCGCACACTTTTTAACACACTTAACTTTATATAGTATATTTGCAGATCTATATAGATCACTGAAAAATCATTCTTATATGGATTAATCAGTGTCATCATCATCATCATCTTGTCTTATCATTCCACCTTTAGCCACTAGCCTTTTCTCAGATTGACAAGGTTTAAAACACTAGATTTTGCAGACTGCACACACTTTAATGAGCATTGTGACAAGCACAAATACTTGCAGGTGTCATCATAATGCTTCCCTTCCTCAATATAAAGTATTTGATCTTTTATACACAACTGCTTAGAGTTAGAAAAGTTTCCAAGATTACGAATTCTAGAAGCTTGAATAAAATCAAAGCACTAGTCTATTACAATTAACAAGAGTGATAATTTATGGACTGCTAATAAAATTAAGATGTCATGTGACTACTCTCATATATTAGTTTGGATAATTTAACAAGTTTTGTTTGTCCCAATTATTCAATATTGATTTTGCTTAATTACTAGGTATGCCTGCAGATTTGTTCACTTGGGTTTCTGACATTTTATCCATTCTAATTTTTCTGTATGTAACTCTTAACTTTTTCCAAAATAGAAATAGCCAGTTACTCCTTGTAACATCAGCTATAATTTCAATAATAATTATATGCACTTCATTGTTAATTAATTATCAATTAAATGCAACATTATTATCATTCACAGTTGTTCAAATAATTTTTTTGTAGTTGGATCTGTATAGCTCTCAGTAATAGTGAATAGAAATCACTATAACTGATATTTTTTCTTATCATTTGAGATAAAACAATTCAAATTTTTCATATGATGTATGGCCAATACATTATATACACACATTTTTAATTTATATACATATATAACACACTCCTTAACAGAAACAGAAAGAAAAAATTATATAATATGTTAGTGTAACCAAAAAATTCATAATTTAAATGTGATTGTACACATATATTTAATGTATATAGATTTACTGCATTGTTAATAAATTATTCTAGTTTTTTTATGGTTATGGGTCTCAGTATTTTGGTCTAGTGACTTCGCGAATCACTACCATTGCACCTGTCTTTTAATTAAGCCATTTTTTAAGTTAAGGTACATAATTGATTTATAAACATTTTGAAAATAACTACAATAATTAAAAAAAAAATAACATTATTTATAAAAAAAAGTTCATCTAAAATGTCCTTGTTGAGGCATGGTTCCTAAAACACTGGCAGAAAGTATCTCAATACTATAAATATCAGACCTTGTATGGTGTTCCTTATATGATTTTTCTATCCACTTTTAGGATAAAATTTTGAGGCTTTAAAAATATAAAATATGTATCCAAATAAAATAAATTAAAGCATTTGTAACACTAAAAATAAAACTACTATGGATCAGTGTCTGTAAAGAAAACATATTCTTATAAAACAACTGTTAGAAGTCTGAAATCAATGCACAAGAATCCAAACGAACCATTTTTAGAATATTTATCTGTTTGTATGTTTGTACATATTAATCTCAGAAACAGCTTAACCAATGTGGAATCAGTTTTCAATGAAATATTATGGTAAGCTACACTTTAAATTTAGTGTTATATTGTTTCGACTGGTTCATAAATAAAAAAGATATTTCAGTTTAAAGAATATTGTCAAGCTTGTATTGGTATAGAATGAGGCTTGATGAGACTGAAACTTTGTTATAAGCTGTAAAGTAATGATGATTGAAAGTGTATATTTATACAAGATTAAAAATGGTCTTTTTCAGATGTATAATATTCCAAAGTTGTGTTGAGCTTACAGGTAATATATGGATATTATATAGGGTTTAAGCTAGATAATTGTCAATTGGGTGTGCCTAGATGTATATAAAGATAATCTATGAAAAACCAAAATATAAAATTCACACAAAAGTCATAAATAATAACATTGTTGTAATTAGAAATAATTGAACATGATGATCACTTGAGTATTGATTATCTAAATGACCAGTGGTATTATTACACCATTCATCACTAGTTATTATCTTTCATTCATATGGAATTAAGAAATAATTAATAAAATTTCAATGCACCCAACAGCCAATCATCGAACATGCTGAACCAAGCCCGTCTGAAGGTCCTCAAAGTGCGTGAAGATCACGTGCGCAACGTCCTTGACGAAGCCCGCAAGCGCCTGGCTGAGGTGCCAAGTGACAACAAGCTGTACTCTGATCTCCTGGTCACACTCATTGTACAGGCTCTCTTCCAGGTGAGCTACAGAGTTTAACTGGTTTCAATCTGATTATGATTATTCAAAAGTCAGTACTGTAGCGCCTTCGAAAATGAATGCTCTCTTTCACTTTTATCATCCATTAAAATGTTAGAAACAAACAAAACAGATAAAAACGAATATGCAATGAAAATCAAATCAGTTTTATATGTTAACATAAATTAGAAGTGAATCTTCTAATTAATTTTAATATATATCAGATTTAAGTTCACATGATATTGTCGTCTGTGATAATAGATACCCAGCAGGAGTCAATATCTTTAATTACTTACAACAGAAAACAGCATCCTAATTAGAGAATATATTACATTATATATTTTTATATAAGATACTTGATGTCGAGTTATATAACTTCATCACTCAATAAATATAAATTATTTGTTTTAATAATATTGTAATATCGAAATTTTTCGTTTTCTTTAACCCTTATATCATTCCACTATCGGACACAGGTCTCTTGTCCGAATGAAAGGTTTAAGACCATAGTCTGACAAATTGGTTGAGAGTGTGTTGACAGATTTCACATATTTTTACTCATAGGTCTGCAGGTTTTCATCTATATGTTTTCCTTCATTGCTCTAGCAGTGATATTTAATCTTGAACAACACATTTGTGCAAATAGGGGCTCACGGGAAGTTGAAACCAAGCTCCTGTAGTGATAGGCTGAATCTCATATCGCTAGGCCATCACTGCTAATCCATTTTTTTCATTTTTATATTATTGCAATATTGAAGTGTTCCTTATATAGTGTGTTTTTATGTATATAAAAAATAATAATTAAATTTCGCGTAGCTGATGGAGCCTGCTGTGACCCTCCGTGTGCGTCAAGCAGACAAGGGCCTGGTAGAATCTCTGCTTGGTAGAGCTCAGGCCGACTACAAAGCTAAGCTGAAGAAGGACGTTCAGCTCAAGGTTGACCCCGATACATACTTGCCACCTGACACCTGTGGCGGAATTGAGCTTGTTGCTGCTAAGGGACGCATCAAGGTAAAAAAACACAACTTTAATACAAAGTTATTTGCTATATGCTACACATCCTGCTATCATTTGTATCCGTCGTAGTCATTGCCAGAAATTATTAATAGTATAAATAACCTCTCTTTATTTACTTTCATGAGAATCACAATGTTAAAGTTGCACATAAAATTCTCACATCCCTTATTTGACTAGACTAATTGATTTTACTACCAAATCTTTTTATAGAGTACGATTATTTGTGTGCATAATACTTCAAATTGTTTTTGTCCAGATTTGCAACACCCTGGAGTCCCGCCTGGAGCTGATCGCCCAGCAGCTGCTGCCGGAGATCCGTACGGCGCTGTTCGGCCGCAACCCTAACCGTAAATTCACCGATTAAACAACCCTTCATAAATTATACACACTTGTTACTACTAACCATTTATTTCATAATTAGTAGACCTAAAATAATATTACACTAAGTGTTTTACTTTGCCTAATTAATTATATATTATTATAATGCGTACAATTTTATCGCTGTTTAGAATGTATTCTTATTCTGATGTATGGTCCAGTTAAGTCGCCGGAATATGTGTAAATGTGTGATCATGCGAGTGTCCCGATGCCTGGACGCGCTGTCGCTCATGGAGACTCTACTCTTAACTGTATGTTAGTTTCGCCTTTAATATTCTGAATGTCTTTAATCTGTTTGGATTTGAAATATTTTATTGTTACAATTCATTCAAGTAGCCCACGTTCTATATATCTATATATGTTAGAAATGTAGCTGTAGAATTTGGAAAATATTATATATTATGTATTTAAGATGTTACCAACTTCATAGGTAATGCAGTATAACCGTTGTTTGAATATGGAGACGAAAATTATTACGTCCACATTACAGTATTATAATAGCACACGGTACGAAACAGCGCTTTGAAGTAGATCGATGTTATAAAGTTTTGGAGTGTTCATTGTATTCTCTGTGTAATCTTGATGTTATCAATGTTAAATGTTTTCGGATTGATGATGATGTTTATGCCTAAACTTACTTTCGACTTTCTAAGGAATAAATGATGACTGTAAGATTGGTGTTTGACGGCAGCATCCTATGTTGCGTCCACTTAAATCGAGACAAAGATTTGACTGGTAGCAGTGTAGTGTCACACTCGAACCTTGCAGTCGTGCTCCACATTCCTATATCGTGTTGTCCTGGCAATATCTTCGTCTTGGCTTGCTTTTATCAAAGTAATTAGAGCACCATAGCTCTATAAATATGGTTTAATGTACTATTCCCATTATGGCACTGTTAAAATTCTTATGTAAATATATAGATGTGTTAAATTAATCTTTTATTTCAACCATAACCCTATAGCATATAGTTGAAGGTATTATAAAAAATGTATACAGTCTTTTAGAGTGTCTGTAATATATTAAATGACAATATCACTAGATTACACAGGGATTCAGCTGATAAAAAACAAGGTAGAATTTAAACCAAGGTGATCATAATGTATCCATAGTTCTAGTTGCAACCATTAGACCAAATAGGCATTTACTTTATAGTCTGTCATTCTGTACAATGTCTTCAAATATAGGAGAAGGTGTTAATGTCTACTCTACACCACATACCTTGGCACAGCATTTTACTTGAACAGGCTTATGATTACAACACAACATATTCTAGACTTTCTATGCAAAATCATAATTTAAAATATGTTTACTATACATATTTTAAATTAAAACAAAAATGTATATAGTGCATTTTTAATCAAATTATATTTTGTTGGAATACCCACAGGTACATGATTATACTTAATACAAGAACACATATTATTTAAACATTACAACATTTATAATAAAATGTAATAATTTGACTATTCATGAATTAAATGGTGGAAGACCAAATAGCTCAGGTTTAAAATCCTCCATGCTGTTCAATACCAGGGTTGCTTCAGTTGTCAAACTTCTAGAAAGTTTTTTGTCAGGTACCATTACCACTTGCATACCAGCTGCTCTTGCAGCTTTAACTCCATTGACAGCATCTTCGAAAACTAAGCACTAAAAATATATTTATATATGTTAGACATTTTAATAATGAAACTAACAATAAGAAAGAATAAAATCTCCCAAAAAAACTTAACTATAAAACCCAGGTTGAATTCTTTACCCAAAATACTTTTCAATAATTAATTTATATTACATATGCCTGAGTACTTACCTTTAAAAAAAAAATTCAGAATTCAAGTTTTTTTCATTAGAAGGTATATAAATATACTTAATGTCATAACAAATCTTATATATTATTTTATTAATCGGCATTTAAAGCCTCTTTTAGGCTTATGTAGACCGGAAGAAAAAGCCAGCCGAAAAAAACTCCCGGCACTCTTTAAAAAAAAAACAGTCATACAAGTTATAACATTGCTGTATAGCTTTGGGACCCTAGAGAACACATGTGACAGCTATCATGTGTCAATATCAGTCTGCTACCAACAGCTTACAAAAGCAGTCTAATTTAACTATACTTTTACCTAATTGACAGCTACTAGATAATACTAGAGACAGTCTAGTGGAGTTAATTCAGTTCCATAATAAGCATCCGGCACTGTACTATGCCATGGCATTTAAGGCACAATATTAGCATATTTCCCCATATTTTGAATCAATAGGATGAATATTATAAACTTTTGAAAATGAGATGGCTTTCCTTTTTAAAAGTTGAGAATGGAAATTTGATAATGGAATAGTTTCAGTACACCAACAAGTATCAACACCTTGAAGTACCTGTTCGGGTTTAGGGCTGTCTGGAAATTTAGCAGCTGCAACTAGAAATATATCTGGATATGGTTTCCCACGTTTTACACTGGGATCAGAAGATCCAAATGTTTTGTATGGAAAAAGTGAAAATAGTGCTTGATGATGTTTATCTGTTTTCAAATGATAACTTTCTTCAGTGGAACTTGTTGCCAAACCAATTGGAACATTATTATTGTGTAAATGTTCTATTAATCTTCTTACCCCTGAAAATGATACCAATTATTGATAGGTCCTACAATAATATAATAATGTCAGGTAACACAGCTAATGGTACTTAACATAGCTGTTAACACCTGCCCTCTATTCAGCCAACTGTGTCTGTGCTGCCCTAACTGTGTTACTTCTATTTTGACTATAATTGAAAGAGTTCAATCAACATATCAACTTCACTTAACTTCAAATCTATATCTCCCTGAAAGGGTAGGCCCACAATTGTTGCACTTATACTTTTCACCAGTTATGTTTAATGTCGTTACCAACAAGAAGATCATAAGTTCAATATCTTTAAGATGAATAAGTTGGAGTACTAACCTGGGAGAACCTCAGTGTCTGGAAACAGTATTTCGAATTGCTTTTTACTTTCAACAATAAACTCTTCAGGCGTCATGGGTAATTCTAACTCCGTCACTACCGTATTAGCAGTTTCGTGCTGTTGTGAGCCCATCAGTTTCAATTTAAGCTCATATGAATAGTTTTTGCCATATTTAGAAACAATATTTTGAAATGCCACTGTGTATAAGTTTTCAGTATCTACGGATAAAAATTTATAATTAATTTATTCTATAATTGATAATACATAATGCTTAAATAAGAAAGTAAAGAAAAAATCGAGTATATTAAAAATACTAACTTACTCAAAATCAATCCATCCATGTCAAACAGTACATGTGTGACAGGCTTAAAGTCCATTTTATTTGGCCGTTCAGTTTACAAAAATGTATAGGTCCTGTGTATTTAAAACGTGTTAATCATATAAATATATTAGGTTAATTATTTCTGTGCACAAAATTTCATCAGCTGTTTTAAAACAATGTCAATGTCAAAACGATTGTACGTTTTTTTTTAATTTTGTGGTTATTTATGTACATTTCAACATACATCTCGATCTTACATAAAATTTTCCCCAACTTAATATACAGCTAATACATTATATTGCATAATTACATAATAAAATCGTTAATTTATTGGGTTAATATATTGTTTTGAAAAAACCTTCACATCCGCACACCTATCTGTCATAACGGGCAGAGAAATCCCCACAGGCGACGGTCGTATCTACAACAAGATCTTTCGATACCTACTATATATGTGGCCATATACATGGCCTATCCATAGGGGCTCGCGTAATTATACAATACGACCATCTTTTTATGTGATATTCACATAATCGCCTTCTATTGGGATGGCATTTGTTTTCGCGTAATCTTGTACTATTTTGATGCCACCCGTCTTTTTATGTCTGAAGTAGGTATACAAATTTCCAACTGCTGGAGTCAATTATCAGCAAGAAACATTTTTAAAGTAGAATATTCATATCGCATTTCATTTATCGGCTTAATAATAATATATAGGTTCTTACTATATTTTAGTCCCTTAAAATTCGACGACTCATTTGGTACAATTGTATGTTTCTATGCCTACATGTCTTTGGATGAGTCTATAGCATCCCCGAAACAGAAACCATGATTTAGGATTATTATTGTGTAAGATAAATCACATATTAAATATTTAATGTAAAATATTATTATGTTATCATAATATAACCTTTATTAATTAAAGAGCATGTGTAGTGTCGTAATATTTAATTTCTCATCAAGTTTATTTATATATAGTACTGTTACATTATTATACAAATAAATAGAACAGGAACCAAGTATTTTGTTTTTCAAACTAATATGTATTTCTTAGAACGTAAAATAACATAACCTTATGAAATTATTAGTATACTTAGACATTTTAATACAATTTGTCTTCATTTCTTCTAGTGGGGTTATCAAATTGAACTAGACCGTTTATTAGCGTTAAAATTGAAATGGACGCCATCGTGCCTGTAAATTTACACATCATACACTCAATATAAAATCAAGTATTTATTATCTACTATGTAACTTGTGGGCCCTTAAATTATGACGAAGGGTTTATTAAGTCTATTTACAAAGAATATAAACTATTATTTTATTTAAAAAACGGACAAACGTTGACATCTTAAGAACACCTACCTAGATGTCCATAAGATGTAAGTACCTACATAATAACCTCATACCAATCTCGCAGAACAGCTGCGGATGAAGCTGTGTTTATTAAAAGTTAGTTTATGTCTCAAAAAGTTATTCTTTGACTCCATTGCATTTACGAAGTGCAACGCTATCTAATCTTCTAGACGGCAGTTGGTGCAGACTTCCGTTTTGTCTATAGCACAGCACTTACTTCCATTATCTGTTTCGCGCAAGCTGCAATTGCTAATTTGATTAAACTTACATTAGATGAAAATTTTTTTCAACAAAATATATAGAAATAATTAGTTTTTCTTTCATAAAATACTGCAATCCTTTCAATTCACGTATACTAGTGCGATAATTCAATATTTGTTAATAAATATTAATAACTTATTTTCGTATCTTATTTGCTGCGTTGAAAGCAGCAGACCTGTTACATAATGGCATGTTAGGATAGTGCAATCAGAATTAGAATCAGTAATATTTTAAATATTTTCACACAGTATTTTCACATTTAATACACCTACACTTATTTGACACCTATTACAACGAAATATTTATTAGTTTATTGCTTTGAGACGTCGATAACTACCTTTCGTAATCATTCGGAAATTTCTTTATAGACACCAACAAGATACATTAATTATCCTATAATTTTTAATTTGTTTATTTACTTCACACAACGAGATGTGACACATCAGGTGTGTACGCAGGCAAATAACGAGGAACCCGCGGTTCATCCCGTCGGCGTACCCCGCGGTCCACCGACAGACTTATGCTTCCAGCTTCTTTCACTCCATTCGACTTCGCACGACGCTGCGACGGCAAAATAGCCGCTCTTAAGGTTTTCCGTTTCTGAAACAAACCATTTGATCATCCACTTGACAAGCAATTATAAAATCTACTTAGATATTGACTACTTACGACAACGAAAGTATATTATGTCCAGCAATTGTTGGACTTCCAAGCAGCCGGGACTAATGTAATGATTGAAATTAAGATTGTAATGAACATGAATAGTATTTATTTTCAAAGTATAAATATATTGGTCTTTAACAATAGATAATTAGTTCCTTTAGACACAAAGCAGTCGGTCGGTTACACGAAATTTATATTTTAGATTCGAAATGCTGTTTGGAGTCGATGTGGTCCATTGCTGCGATCTTTGCCTTGTTTACCTCAACGGCGCCGCGCCACCTGTCGGCCGCATGGCGAGCGATTTCCATCCTCTTCTGTTTTCTGATTTGGTGACGTTTGTACACCACTTCTATGACGATCAGAACTATCCCTCCGATAATGCCCGCTAGCACTAGTATGAACACGCCCGCCATGTTCTTTAAGCCTAACGTATTCGGTGTTTTCTCGTTTTCCTCACAGTTCAACAGATTATTTCGAAGAATCCATTGATTGTCGAGAGATTCCATGATTCCACCTACAATGACAAAGGTGTTGCTCAAAACAGACAACTACGTATTATATAAAATATTGAATTGTAAATCCTCACTTTCATGAAAGTCAAGTATTGCCAATGTCACTAAATCCGCCCATGGTGAACCTTTCTGCAACCCTACCCCATACCCAGAGCGGCCAAATAACTCTCCAGCGGTTACAAGCTCACAGTCCTGAGCGGCTTCAAATTCCAGACGCGATGAGTCCCAAATGAACGCCATAAGTTTCCTGTAATGTAAAAATTCACAATTATGTAAGTAAAAAAATAATAACTTCGATGACAATGTAATTAGAAGTATAAGTGAGAATATGGCTAAAAATTCACCCATTCTTAACATCTTCAATAGCCTGCTCAGCGTTATCATAGTTATTTGCCTCCATAGTCCTGTACATGTTTGATAGCTCGACTTGTCGTCTGAAGTACATGTCTACTGCTGAACCTTTCACAGTAGCACAAGTCAGATTTTCCATTGTGTTACGAAGCTGAAATCAATGGAACATTAAATTATTTTTAGTTGGAATAAAGATTTAAAAGTCATCTTAAATTTACATACCCTTGCATCATTAATTCCCGTAAGTTTAGTTTTTGGTCTTTCGAGCACGAGGAAAGCTGCCAAGTTGGCTGTATACGAAGCAACGATGATCATGGCAAAACCAGCCCAAACCATTCCAAGCACTCTGGCTGAGAAACTTCGAGGTGTACCTGAAGTCAGAACAATTAGCGTTATTAATATTTTATACATTAGAGTAAATAACGGATATTTAGTGCACAGGATGCAGAACTCACCTTCGCCAATGCCGCTATTAAGAAGTACACCCCAAGCAAACCATATTGCACTAGAGAGGTTCAGAGCATCTTCCTCTGTCCCATCAATATTAGCAAGTTTGAACCTTCCAAACGGTGAGAATCTATCGAGGAGATAGAGAACCAATGCTACCACGTGAACGGAAACCATTACTAAAATCCACAGAGTATTGGAAAAGGGTTGCAAGAATGACACCAATGTAGAGGAGCGTGAGGGCTGTGAACAGAAATCCTCATTACTTGAAAGAAAGAAAGCTTTATTAAACCTAAGTTTATTTTAGAAATACTGGGCTGCAGTATAACTACGAATGGGGGACTCCCTCAACATTTCTAACAGAATACACTACAATATTTGTATTTGCTTATTGTTAAAATAAAAAATACCTTTTTCTCCAATATAGTGATGCCCTGATATTTGAAAGGCTTGCTAAATTCAATGAACTCGGCTCTTTCCGGATTTATGGTCAGAGGTGCTACGATCATGTCAGCGCGCTCGTAAACAAGTTCACCTGTACATACGAACTTCTGAAATATTTCTATTTTGACATTAGTATGATCTCAAAACTTCTAATACGTACCTATAAGACCAGTCCATTCTTTTTTTGCTCCTGGTGCAGATAGATTTCTAATGATATAGTTTCCGAATTGACCATCGGGTGACAAGGCCAACGAGTAGGTGAAATTGATTGCTTTAGACAAGTAGCGTAGCAAATCCATACAAAATCCCTTACAACAGTATATACGATCTGTGAAAATTTATTATAAAGTACATATTATCGAATAAATTTATGAAACCGTTGACTTGATTAGGTACTTCAATTTTGATAATCATTAATATAACAAAAAAATCTAACGCTCATTGTTAGTTATGAATGAAATAGAGTCGTATAGTTAGG
>DWEE01000085.1:0-23135 GCA_018245755.1 Parelbella macleannani | reverse complement strand
TTTGATGATTACTTACGATAAGCGTCAAGAAATAATTTCAAAAGAACACAAGGGAAGTTGCTACTAATATATAGGTAAAACGATTAATATTTGGATAGCAAGGGAATAAAATAAACAATTATTATATTAGAAAAATTTATTCAGTCTTTGGATTGAAGTATATTGACTTTTCATTACATTATTAAAAGTAATTTGAACTTTGATCATCTGGGATGGAAGCGACGTTATTATTACAAACTTTTCAGCCATTTTTACAATTTATTCGAATATTAAGCAAAAGGTACAATCTTATTATAAGAATATAACGCAAAAGACTGTTGATAATATGAACTTTAAATTCATCAATGTTTTTACAACATCTTTTTACTTCAATGGATATTATGTAGGTAACATTTTCTATGATATGCATGACATATTATTCATGTCATTCATAATGTAAACAGAATGAACATTATTTCTGCAGATTGTATAATAATATGACAATAAACAGTCTTCAAGAAATGATATCTCTTTTAATAATTTTTATCGTGTGATCCATACAACCTACAGACGTGTGGATCAAAATTGATTTGTGACAGGAATCTTGGATCAAATCAGTTTCGCGTCGGTTACATCTAAAATATTCTATAGTATTGTGATACACTTGTCATAATTTCCACGCGGACACACAGACATTACTTTATGATAGTTCAGCACAAAACACGTCCATATTACGTGTCGTTGCCCCATTTCCTGTTATCTCTAATCCTACGCATAATAGCAAGAACTTCAATTCGGAACTCCAGTCGTTCATCTTCTGTATATCTGACAATTGATGGTAAAAGGGAAGCGAAGAACGCTTCATCCTCATTCATGATCCTGGGATCGTTTCCCTCGTCAACCTCAACAAAGTCCAAGTCACTGTCGTTGTCATATTCCTTGGCGGGCCTCTTAGCTGGGTCTTTTAATTCATCCGCTGAATTTCTCTTCTTTGGACGTTTCCGAGTATTAAAGCTAACCGGACTAGATTCCTTATCAGAGTCCTTTTCATATTTCATAGTCACAGGATTTATTATCACGGGGTCATCAGTGAACTCCACGCTGCTGTCCATATCATCGATGATCCGGGCATGATCCGTCACCACTTTCACTAAAAACTCCAGCTGATTATGTAATATGTACTTCCGTTTGTGTTTTTTGCCAAACCTTGTCTTCAGGGTCTTTACGAAAGTGTCTCGTACATTTGTCCATTTGTTCAAAATGATTTCGCCTGAAAAGAAAGTCAAATTGCAACATAAAATTACATTACGGCGGTATTGGTCCGGAAAGGTAGACAGAGGAGTAGTACACTCCAAGTTTCATCAGTTATTTTATACGTCCCATGAAATAGGGAGACGCCTAATACTATAAACAGATCCAGCCTCCGAGGTACTACTAGACATTTCAACTCTATTTCTAAAATCTAAGTTAAATAATCCATAGTACCCGAAGAATCGAACCCAAGACCTCTGAATTGACAGATGCTCTTGCAACCACTCCAGCAACGAGGTAGTGTCTATCTATAAATAAATAAGTACTACAAAAACAGTAAAATAAAGGTAAATTCATACATATAAATTTCTATATGGATTAAGCTGCTATAGATAAAATTAATTATGCAGATTCATTATATTACATATTTGTCCTGGCTGGGAAACGAACCTATAACACACGACCGACCACTTAACATAGTTAACCATTGGACCAACAGGCTTACGAAATATTAAGATATTACGTTTGGCTGCTTACACAATGTGTGCATGCCATATTATGTAGGTGCTCAATATTTTATCTTTAGATAGAACGGTACGTCAGTATACGTCATAAATAAACGTTCGAAATGTTTACCTGTAAGTATAATTAATATTACAATGTTAACGTTAATAAACCGTTTGTAAATAATAAACAATTGTTATAATACGAAATACCATTTTACGATATTTATATACGTTACCAGTAACTTTTTTTTCAGCTGGCGACATGTCCTCATAGTTTGTATCGAGAATATTAAACACTTCTTCCCAAGCCGTCCTTCGTTCAATTCGATCTTTATAACTCTCTAACGACCTATCCCATAAACAAGGGCGATCCTTAACACTACGTATTAATTGTATCACATCGTATTTAAACTCTTTCGGCATTTTTAAAATATGTTTTATGGATATTCCTTCAACTATATAAACGCTAAACACGGCGAGACACTGTTTTCACTTCCCCTTCTGTCATGTAACTGCGTGCGTGACGGCAAAATGTCGGATCGGACTATATCGCTCTATTCCTTTCCTCTTGCTTGCAAAGGACAGGGACGAATATACAGTTGAGGTCACCGACTTGAATGTCGTACGAACCTGTGCCCGTCACTATCGTCGTTTGAGTGGCACCGTTTTATGTAGAGCTCCCTACGAGCACATAGCGTCAAGTATTACTTTATAAAGCCAAATAGGTCTATAATGCAGTAAGTACGTAGTTTTTGTTTACTTACAAGGTGAACTATGAATCTGAGAAAAAGTCCTTTATGCTAAATTTTAGTCTAAAATAAAGTACCTACCTATAATACCTATTGACAATAATAGAGCATTTGTTTGTTTTTATTTAATTTATCATATTTTAATTTTTGATCAGCAGTGAAATGTAGAATAAAATAAAGTGACCAAACTGGTTAACTTATTGCTATAAAAATATTATGTACAGCAAATTATGATGATGACTTTGAAATTAAATATATAATTTTTTTCGTACAAAGGTGCTTATCTATAGCTTCAGATCCGCGGGCGATGTAAATATGGTAGAGTCATTTTTAAATTTTATTAAATTATGTATAATATAACTATATCTATATAAATGTTCATCCTTTTATAATGTACCTTTTTAGTTTAAATATAAAGCATATATATTATCAATACAAACTTATAATACGCTACTTTTCTAACTAATTGTAATAAGGTGCAAAATCGCTTGACGGAACCCCTTAATTTCACCTTAGCGCTGTATCGATTGGTTGCGCGCGCACTATGGAAATGTCATCTCTATTTTGTCGGAAAAGTCTTATTTGACACTGCGTCTCAGGTTATACTTGAGTTATTTTTATTTTTGATTATTTTCTTTATTGTAAAATTAATATTAAATAGTGTTGACAAATTTGTGGCATATTATTTTATTATTTTCTCGCATATCATGCTGATTTGGACTAGCTATTGATTTTGCCGTTTTGGACTCTGAAGGTAAGTGGAGCAGGCTGGACAAGTCCTAAGTCCTTTCTGTTTTAAATTTATTAACGTCTCAGAAGTACAGATTTCATTACATACTTTGGTAGAGCACGTACATATAAATAATAGATTTTATTGATACATTTTTTATTTATAAGTACAATACTATATTATATATTATTATTATTGTTATAGTTTATTTAAAATTCATTTTCACTACCACAAACTTTTTTTATTTGTCATGAATTTTTATGTCACCTCACCGTTTTATTAGACTCTACAATTTTCTATTTCAATATTAAATTATTATACAGTAAAATTATACAAATATTTCCAATTACAAATCTCCATAAATTATTATTATCAATAAATTAAAGCCTATTTATTAATTTCTACGAAAAAGTTGAACTAAAGCGTTCCATTTCTTCTGAAAATAGACGTAGGTCTTTAGAGCGATAAAACTATAAGCCTTATCTATATTTCGAATTTAAAACTATAAGGCATACAGAGTTGCCTAGCTGCAGTTGTCTGTGTTTAGACTTTAATAGCCTGCGAACTACGAACCACGTGAACTACATTTACCTTCCAGAACACAGAATTAACGTTAAAAATGGGATTTCATATTAGAGAAATGAGTTCACAGTGCTCTGCTAGTAATGTACTATACCACCTAATCTGAAGTGGTTTTAGTTACCTTAGAAAACCAAAATTATATAAAAATTTAAAGAAAAGCCTAGCAATATTCTGATATGAAAAGGGACAAAATCTAGGTTACCAGGTATACTCTATAGGTTAGAAAAAACGTCAGTCGTCCGGTCTACCTGCCACACCCTACAGACTAGCACAGAGAAGCTTAGGTCTTGAAGTCTTATTGTTAGTGTGTATACGTTTCGCTTAGGCGTTTGCTCCTAGCTACGTTTAATACCTGATGCTTCAAAACTTACATATTTAATTGTAGTAGAGATCGGCTTATTTGTGACCACGTTTAAAAGTATATCTGTAAATAATCCCTGAGTGGGCATTACTCGCTGTTAATTTACGTGAACTTATGTTTCCAACCTGACTCATTATGTTCTATGTAGTATAGATTAAAATTCCTTTTGATGGTCCTAGGGATTTTAATCTAAATGCTAGGTATGCTAATCATTAAAAAATATGTTATAACCTGTAAAAGATGAAAAGGTTTTCTCTAGAAGAAGCAAGTAAGCTTTCGAAGCCATATAAATGGAACTTTTACGGCTTACATAGTTAGTTATTATGTAGCGATCTCAATTGAGGACCTGATTGAGTGTGTAATTACATGTTATATAACTATGTTAGCTATGAATACACATGTCCAATGAAGAGTTAGTTGATTACAAATTTTATCGGGCTTCCCGATGTTTACTGTTTGATAGTTTATCCTTGGTAGGTATTAAAATTGCCAGAGTTAGCCTATTTCTTCCTAACAACGACTTGAAAGTTTTGTAATTAGAGAAAAGTTTCAAGAAAGAAGTTAAGGGCTTATAATCATTTTCTTTTAATCAATTTCTAAACCGTAAGGTGAAAAATAAGAGATTTTATGGGAATTACTTAGGTTATATAGGCGAACGTGCATTCGTTGTGCATGTGTTTATAAATGAAAAAAAAGAAAAAGGGCCAAACAATAAAAAAAACCATTTTATGATCTATGCTAGGCTTTATTATTTTTACTCTTTGTGTCGACCAGACATTAAATTTGTTTTGGCGGTTTCTTATGTTGACTAAGTGTCAATTAATATTTTTTTATTTTTTTTTATTGCTATTGTTGTCACAACTTAGCACCAGTAGCTAATAACTCGCAAGTGCTTTAAAATTTTCTTGAAATAATTTAACGAGAAAGGTGTTCTGATAAAATCTTGGAAGTTTTACTTACATTTATTTGATGGTGTAACTTGCAACTAATTTCTATTAAGTTTCCTGAAAAGGTGGATTGGAGTCTGGTTATGTGCCCGGTGTATGACAATATGTTCACCACTTATTCCATGGGACGTAAACGTAACTGATGAAATATAGGAGTGTAGGTACTACACTCCTCTACCTACCTCTTTGGAGATTAAACGCGTTATAATACTTTTTTTTACAATATTTAATCTGATACGAAATTCTATAGTGTGAATATTATTTTGCCCTTATTAATAATCTATGAATAGGTAGGTATAATGAAATATAATAAATTTAATGAAACGAAAGAATCAAACAATCAAACTCATCACTTACACAAATCCTGTTGGTTTTTATAATTGGTGTTTGTAGCTCGCAGACACAATGTGGTCGATCTGCGTGCCGGGGTGGGGCGCCGCGATGGTGGCCGGCACCTTGTTGCTTTACGGCACCCTGGACGTGGCGTATTTCGCGCGGATGATGTACACTGTGGCTAAGGCTAGATACTTCCGGAAAAAGGCCTGCATCTTAGAGACTACTGAGGTTGAAGGTCAGTTTTTCAGAAGTAAAATAAAAACAGTGCGCAGACTAATTATTAGTTCATTAATGTGTGTATTCTAATTGCGTCAATAAAATATAAAAATTTGCAAAACTGACAGTCGTATAATTTAAAACTAGTCTTATAAAGGTTGTCTAGACTTTGTAGAACTGTTTTTGTACTTTTTTTTATAAGAACCATGTCATGTCCTGGTAATTGTACAAAATGTAGACTAATACTTACGGGATTTTAAAGGGGAGTGGGGCGACCGGGGATCCTTAACACGTCTGAAGTTGAAAATTAATTTTTGTTGTGTTGTATGAACTATTATGATGCTCATTATGTATTTACTTACAGCTTGGTGTCTGATCAACGACATCGACACCCTACTTTATCATATGAACAATGCGCGCTACCTCAGAGAATTGGATTTCGCTAGAGCGGACTTCTACGAGCGTACTGGGCTGTACGCCAACATCAAGGCGGCAGGGGGCGCTGTGGTGCAGGCAGCCGCCACTATACGCTACCGCCGGTACCTGAAACCGTTCACGAAATTCACTATAACTTCTAAGGTCAGTAATTTATACGCATAAGATCCACTGACCATATATCCATTCACAAAGCCCGGGTAGTGCAATAAGAATCACAAGTGGATGTCAGTTTGCTATTTTCATATTAAACGTTACCCTTCGTGACCTTCAGGCTATCTACTGGGACGATAAGACAGTCTTCATGGAACATGAGTTCGTTGGTCCCGGTGGCTTCGTCCACGCGGTGGCGGTGTGTCGACAGAGAGTCATCGACACTTCGGCTGCTGCGATCGCCGAGCTGCTACTCCAGCTGCATTGCACGGGGACCTGCAAGCCACCGCCCGGGAAAATGCCTCCAGAGGTACGCTATTAAAACGTGGTAGCGTAGAACGTAAGCGTAGTGTTTAGCATAACGTAGAAGCAGGTAGGTAGCAGTTATAACAACATAACATAACATCTTATCGGAATTGTTATGTATAATTTATATTTTTTGGATGGATACGATGTTTGTATATATCCGATGTATACTTATAGGTACCCCTTTTATCCACTATCTTTATCCTTGCGATGTGGTAGAGCATGTTTTATTGCTATTCTACTCGTATTTGTAGAAGCTAAATTATTCTCAACAGCGACATAAACATCTCCAAGCTAAAAAAATGTAACATCACGCCTGTAATTCTCGAAGTGTTAGGCAGAGGAGTGTAGTGCACTCCCACGTTTCACCAGTTACGTTTACGTCCCATGGAATAGGTGGTGAATCTATTGCCATACACTGGGCACGGATACAGACTCCCGAGTCACTACTAGAAATTCTAAATTAGAAAAATCCAATAGTAGGTACACGACCCGGGATTTGAACCCAGGACCTCCCGTTTGACAGTTCCGCTTGCAACTAGTCGACCAACGAGGCACTGTACAACTACATATATCTATAGCCTATTGTTATTTGATATTGATTGCTTAAAGTAGTTAGAGTTATTAAAGTATCCCGAATTGCGCCTACGCTACGGTTCAAGGGTCCTCAGTCATATTTATTATTGTCCATTGTTGTACTTTAAAAAATTAGACATCGTTAGATAAGAAAAATATTAGATAATATTATATTACAGTTGGAACTCTGGGTGCAGAGCAACGAACTCAGTTCAGCTAAATTGCGAGCCCCGAATGCGCCCCTTCCTACCCTCCAAGCGGGGGTTGCAGACAACCTAAGTTGCGGAGAGATCATTCCAACTTCAGCCAGCGAGTGAAATTTGCGTCACTGTTCGAACGACAATTTGCGGTCTCGTTCTCATGTATCTAAGTAATGAATGAGTGAGTGAAACAGACAGAGGAGTGCACGTTCGAACAGTGAAATAAAACATCATTATCCAACCGACCGCAGCGACACACGGACGTGTAGTGAAATGTGTCAACGTCAAAATAGGTAGGTAAAGTTAAATTGGTAATGAATTGGTGATAAATGAATTTTAATTGTTATAAAATGCGGTAGAGTTTAAATTCATTAATTGGTTAAAAGAGTTTATGATGTTATATAAACGCTTACATTTACGGTCGGTTTTATTGGATTTTTGAAATAAGAAGAACTTTAATGAGTTAGTACCGATTTAAAGTTTATAAACTCTTTTATATTTTGATGAGATGAGTTGCATAGGTTACGATTGAATTGTGAAAATTGCTGAGATTGTACTTTGTCAATATTGAAAATGGCGTGGCCTTTCATAAGCAATATTTTGTCTTGTAATAAATGTAAGAAGTCAAAATAAAAATTGTGACGGTGTTTAAAAATGATTTCATTCAAAGTTTTCAGTGAGATGAGAGTCGATAAAACAGTTGTTTTGGTGACAAATTGAATAAATAATGTACTGTTGTGGTGAATGTGTGTTAAATTTAATGTACCTGGGCTTAGCGTTGAAAGTAATTTTGATGTTGACGCACAACACATTGCGTAAATATTTAAAAGTAAAGTATAACTTACAATATATTATGAATTACTTGCTTAGGTGTTTGGTTCTAAGTTAACATGTATTATATTTGTTAGTAATTAACGGGTATAGCGATCAACTGTTAAAATTTAAGCTTTTTAGATACGTAGACAAATATGCTATCGAACAGGCTTACCGGTCGAATGTAACCGGACTAGCAATATATTAAAATTTACGAGTTCTTTTAAAAATTCATTTATATGTTTTCCATCATGCACTATGGTATATTGTCAGCATAATTTTCTTGAATGTTGTCGCCGGGTTTGATAATATAAATTAACGACAATCTTTTACACACTATAAAAATGATGTCAGATGTTTGTAAGCGTCGTAGTCATGGTAAATCTAGAATGACCTACTTAATAGTATTATACGTACATAAAACGTTTCATTATTTATACCGTCAATATTCAATTGAAAAATAAACTTAAATTTAAAAAGAAACAAAAAGGTAACCTTTTATGTGCTCACCGATTCGTTATAAGGTAATATTTTTATGTTGTTAGAATATTGTAATTATAATTATGTTATCGAATCGAATAGAACAGTTTCAACTTCGACCTTTTCGCAATTTTCAATTTTGCACTGAGATAATCTTAGAGCAGTAGAATAATGATTCTTTCTAGCTAAAGACTCTTAGAACTTTTCTAAACCAGATTTGCGATTTCCGAGTAAGTAAGATTTGACATTCTGACTTTACATTAATTTATACATTAAACATATACGATAACTATATTGGACTTCGATAAAGAAAGCACATGAAGCTAATCTAACAACGTCCAGTAGCGCCATCTGATGTGGGGTAATTACAATTATTGCAAAAAAATTCATGTTTTTGGAATTTAAATCTATGATAATTCTACTAACAGAACTAACTAAATAAACCATCTAGAATAGTTAATTACATTTGTATGTAATTAACAATTCAAGATGGTTTATTTACTTTAGGATTATTTTCATAAAACCATGTATATAATCACTGTTTGCTTAATTAGTAGCTTCGCCAATCATTCTACGACTGCTATATGGCGTTAGAAATAAATATAGTATATTACAATTAAAATAAAAAAAACGATCATGTAATATTTCATAAGCTACTTTGTAGGCAGCTTGTATATGTAAATGTTTATAATAAAAAAATTCAAATTAATAATCCCTCAAAGTATTTTCCTTATCAAATAATTACACATTTACAATTAATATTTATAATTTTTATTATTAATGTACAGCAATTTCGAGTTGCGGCGTTTCGTCCGCCATTTTATTGAGTTTGCAAATTTTATTTTAGTTTGATTTAAATTATTGTAAATTATTTTGAGAATATATAAAATGCCTCGAAAAATAAATTAAAAAATATAAAAAAATAAACTCATGGCTACAGAATGAAATAATTTAAAAGTTACCAAATCTGTATGTGCACCTTTCGATAGTCATATTATTTCTTATTCTTCAATGAATGAAATTTTAAGTAATTATATTCGTATGTATGAATACACTTAGTTATATGTTACACTATATCCTTAATAAATAATAGAACTATAAATTACAAGTCTTCTTATAATATCAACATATACATATGTTGATGTAAAATTGCCTTGAGTGTTTTTGTATTGTGAATTCGCTAACATACATATGTATATCATTGATTTACGGAAGAAAATGGCTTATCTAAATTAGTAATATGATTCAGTGTACAGTTTTTGACATGTAATTTAAGAAATTCTATATCTGTGCTTTAGTAGAATACGACATAATATATGTATACATATGCGCGAGCTTTAAAAATAATTATAATTAGGAATATTTTTATGCACTGCTCGTTTCCGGGTAAATGTACGTGTAATGTGTTACATAGGCTTCTGTACAAGCTATAAGTATACGTAATAAAAATATGTGAAACAACGTCTTATCAACATATTGATACCTACTAATTATTCTTCTGTGGTATTCAACATGGGTCTCAGCTAAGCTTAACTGAAAGTACTAACGTCGTGAGTAATAAAATTCTATTGTTGGCTAAGAGCGCATCTAGTCAAATAATCAACGGTAAATTTAGATGGAGTGTCAAAATATCCCTAATAATAATAGTAATTTATAATATTTTGTGGAATTGTAGATGTCAAAGGTCGTTCTTATGGAAAGGGTATAATATTAGGTCTCTGTTATAGAGATTCGTTTGCGTCCTAAAGTTAGTCATATCTTACACTAGATTTTAAGCGTGGTTTAGAACGAAGAAATATGACGTATTACTCGGATTGAAATGTTTGTGGGTTTAACTACCTAACACTAATATTAACTAAACCCTCATCAAAATTAGCTGGCGAAATTATAACCAGGGTAAAAATTTAAAATGGAATAGATGGTGACCCATAAAAAACCTTTATCACCTCGATATGGAATAGTGTGGTTAAATATGCTTTACCGGTCGCTTCGATTCTGGACAAAGACTAATACTCGCTACTGGGAAGTAAGCTTCATTATTATATAGTACGTATACCACTTGCTTAGACTTGGATCAATGGTGACGTAAATTTTTAGCGTCTGCAAAGTAACAGCTTCTGCATTGCACTGGATTTAAGGATGTTGTGTAGAAATATACTCAAGAATAGGGTTCATTACATCTGTATCACCTAGACCAGCAACGATGTGGTCGGAATCAGACAGAATTCTAATGTAATTTCAGCTGGACGTTCACTGGTTGTGAAAAAGATATGACAGAAGCCATATATGAGCTGCTTGTAACAACAATATCTATCATTCACTTATTTGTTTACTGTTGTACCAACTAATTGTGTAACTTGTATAAGCACTTTTCATTCTGTATGCTTTTCTTCTTCCACATGTTCTTAGACAGCACAATACACGCTTTATAATGTCATGTTATCGCTTAAAACTGAGCTACATTCATATGTAACATGGCTAAGAACATTGTATATATAATTCATTGTAATGTAATGTTAATAAAATATGAAATTGAATGTTTGCGTTTTAATTATTCGTGTCATAAGCAAATATTTTTTTGGGCTAAATTTATATTATTGGTTTTGAGTTATGGAAATGACTCAGAAATCAAAGAACGTACATATTTATAATTATATTAGAATATATATTAGAACATATATATTTTACTTCTCGGGTAAATAGACTCGTGCCCGTCCTTTACCTATCTTTTCGGAGACTACAGGATTCTAATATATATGATAAATTTACTTGCCGTAATAACGTGTTTACCTTTTAAACACGAATAGAAGTATGCAATGCACGATGGGGTTGAAAGTGGCACTGGTCTTAGGACTACTATTTGCAGTTGTACACCAGTAGGTGGTATATACGACCAGTGGGACCACAAGATTTTGTCATTTAGTATTTAGTCTATGATTAGTAAAACAAATTCCTCCGCAAATGCTAACCGCATTGAGCATGGTTATGATTATGCTATTTAAATATGGCAGGCGTTTCGTTACTTCGAACTAGTGACCGACAGAAACTTCGATTACAGTTACGGTTCCGGCCAGTTTCGGCCAAAAAGTCTTGTATTCGGCTCGAATGTTCGTGAATTATTATGCTAGACGTAGGTTTTATATATTATGTTTACATATTTATACAAAAAAGGTAACCGAATTAGTAGAAAAAATGACATCTATTAGCTTCACCAAATTATGTTGCGCAATTTTGGTCCTGCTTTCTGGGATGCAAAGACCTGTAAAAATTTGTAATTGTATTGTCCTGGAATTTATTATCAGAATCATAAGCTCGAAGTAGTAGAGTTTTATCATATTTAATATCGACTAAGCACTCGACTCTGTTATCTTTGATTGGTGCCTAAAGTGTATTTTTCTTCTTTCAAATTCTGTCTACATTTACTTACGCTGATTTCATCAAAGGACAGAAAAGAAAGACGGAGAAAATTGTAAATCAAAACTGTTTATTAGAAGTCCTTAAAATTTTTGGAAGTTTAGAACGGAGTATATTTGATGAAACGAAAGGAGCACACTGGTGCTCGATAGTAGAGTATTTATATACATATCTTCAAGCCAAGTCCTCCACGGGGTAGGTAGAGAACACGGAGTGTCAAATATTCCTATCCGTGCATAGCTGTCGTGCTTTTTTAATACAGTATTTATTGTTTTAATATGAGACGTTTTCGCAAGTTGTATTTCAATTTCATAAGACTTAAAATATAATTTTCATACAACTTCGTTTACAAGAGGGGCAATGCTTTTTATCCACCTCACTATAATCGAAGGGAGCTCATGAAGAAGAACCTCGGTTAGCTCCAAAATTGGTGCCGAAAACACATACGTGAGTTAAACTGGTACATATTTAATGATCTGACGAAACGTTTACGGCAATATATTGTTTAATGATTCTTTTCATTCATATTAAGTTTTATTACAATTTCGCGTGAAGACTGAATGGGTTATATTGACCACTTATCATTAGGAGAGCAGTTCTTCCCCATTATCGATTTACCTTATTTAAGTTCACTTTTCTTACACTTTTAGTATCTAATTTGTTACTTACTTTTCGTTCACATTTTTGTACAGATAGCGCATACCTATTGTCGACGGTTACAATTTTGTTTAACGGCGGACTTCAATAGGGTCTTATAATTTTAACTATTATAATATTGTGTGAGCATAAATACGTGCAGAGTTATTAAATCTTTGCTAAATTCACCGGCATTAGCAAAAACTAGCAAAATACCTGCACTACGTAATCTGTAACCGGGTCACCTGCCAGAAATACATGCGTCATTTGGTACCTGCGCCAGGGTTGACACTTCGTAAATTCGTTCTGATACTTTTTTGTTCTGTTACTTTTTTTTGTTCCGATTTTAGTGACAATCTCGAACATTATAAAAAACTGAAAGTACATTATTTTTGAACTGATTGGAAATTAGGATGATACTAATAGTTCTTTATAATTATGAATATGTCCGTATTAAATACATTAGATGAGCAATCACGCTTTTCCTATTTTCATAATAAAATTACTCATCAACTTTATCAAACCATTTAGGTACCATTCTCTATTGATTACAGATATCCTCTCAGAATGAATTGGTATACTTACGATAAGTATGTATGTATAGGTTAAGGTATATTTAGGCAAGGGCATATACGCTATGGCAAATATAAGACAAGCTACATACAGAATATACATTGTTATGTTGGTTAGATACCGAATGCCAGATCTCACTGACGCGATGTAAAAAAGTCTGAAGCTCGTGGGTTTCCTTGCGATATGTTTACTAACAAAGCGATCGATATAATCCTAATATAAGTTTACTTAACATCAGATATTTCGAATTTCGAAATCTGTTAAAACGTGCCAACAAATTAATTGTATAATTTATTTGATTTAAAGCGAAATATTGTCTATGTATATAAAGAAATAAAGTAACCAAGAAAAAATAATTATTAAAAAACGTTCCCGTAGTTTTTAATTTTTTAACGTAAGTTCTTGTAAATATTAGACGTTGACAACCCTATCAGTGCTTGCTTACATTATAACTGTTTTCAGCCGTGTGAATGTTCAGCTGATTTTTCTAATAACCAGTAAGCAGTATAACTATTTATATAATATTTTTTAAATGTTCCTGACTCAATAGATTATGCATAACTAAAGTGAAAATGTTAACGATGTTTTTATAGACATCTTTTGCGTACGGCGTTGCTCGCGCAGATGGCGATATTTATACATTCTAATAAATCATGCAATTATATTTTTGCACAAAAGATATGTTTGATGCAAATCTATAAAAGGAATCAAGAATTGTTATATACAAATTTGTATCCGCTATTTTAAACCTCTGAAATACGCATCTGTTTTTTTTTCTGAGCTAGACATTATCATCATCAGCGTTAGCCGTTTGATGTCCACTGCTGGACATAGGCCTTCCCAACTGGCGCAACTCCTAGACAGGAAATCTAAAACTACACGTGTCTGTCTAGCTAATAAATTGAGAAAATTTGATATAAACTGTCAATCCCTACTTGAGCAGGTGCCAGGGTGCCACTTCTTCAAGAAACGGACACTTGATTTTGTTAATCATCTGAGCTGTCGTTTACCTTAGTTTTTTATTGAAATAACTTCTCTGCGGATCCTATCCTTAAGATTTTTAGAAAAACTCCAAGGACGGTTTATTCCATACTGACTTAGCAACTTTAAATAACTGAAATATTTACTTACATAAGACTAAAGTTCTATTTGATATTACTTCCAGACGCTATCCAAAACAGTTTGGCTGAAACGTCCTATGTTTTAGTAGGTAATTTAAATGTGTAATTGTGCATAACATGTTATGGTTTAATGTCACACAACCGTAGCTTCCAAGTATGTTGATTATTTTCAGTTACGTACAGACAGCAGTGTGTAAACAATCCAACATGCATAGTATTTCGCTTCTTACATACATAGGTGACTTTTTAAACATGTGGCAGAAACGTTTTTTGTCTCGCTGCTGGATTTGGGTCTCCACGGCAATTGCAAAGGTCCCGTTCTTTCTCTACTGCTCTGCATCAGTTCGTATTTTAAAATTATCTGATTTCTTATATAATATTACTTAAAATTTATTCATTTGTTGTGTACGATGGTCTTAAATATGGTAGCATTTTGTCTTATATTAGGTTTTTAATATTCGCATCATATTTTTGTTAATATCGTCTTTGTTGACATAAGTGGCATAATTTTACGTAGCTGTCAGTTCAGGTACATTTAAGCCTGTGAAAGATTCTTTGTACTTTTCAGTGATGCATGTGGTTTTAAGTACAGATGAGAAGCAATACGATGTTGCTCTTGTCAGATATTTGAAACTCATATTATAATTAGGTACATCATGGAGTATAATCTCATGTATTGTCAAATTAATTATTCATTTATTTAAATTGCGTCGTAAATAGAGTGGTAGCAAGCGCGACTGCCGACCGGGAGATTCTGGGTTCAAATCCCGGGTCGGGTGCTATTGTATTTTTTAAATTTAGAATTTCTAGTAGTGACTCTCAGTCTGGATATAAGTATGCCCGATGTAGGGCAATAGGTTCCCTATCTATTACATAGGACGTAAACGTAACTGGTGAAACGTGGGGTTGTACTATACTCTTCTGCCTACCTCTTTGGGTATTGCAGTCGTGATGTTACGTTATTTATTTAATAGTAAAAATTGCCATTCGAAGGGACCAGTTGGTTTCATATTATTCTTGTTATACGTCGGTAATCTTACGTAATTTACGCGACATTCCATTTTTCGAATTATGAATTGTAACCGTCAAATTCGTATTATTGACGTGTTTAACGATTTCCTTGTCTCAAGAGATTATGTTATTTCACCGACCTGTATTTTAAATTAATTAAGCTTCTTTCTTTAACTGTTGTTAAAATTCGCTTCTTTTGTTAAAATTTCCATTTTTAGTGAATAATTATAAGTTGAGTAAATATTGTGTATTAATTTGTTGTGTTAGATGGAATTAATTAAGAACTGTTTTTCAATTATACAAGTATAATGCGTTTTAATGTGTTCTTAGGAAACAATGGGAAAATAAAATTCATATTACTTGCAATGTACACAATTTATTCATATCGTATAGTGTTGCTTATACAAAGATAATAAATTGTAAAATCCTCTTTCGCGGTCCGAATAAATAAATACTTAGTTGATAACTCCTTCAGTCCATCACATGCCCTTTGGGCAATATAGGAGTGTTACTTACAATACAATCGAATACTTCCGATCTAGCCTTTTAGGGTTACCGTTCCCGACCAGGTGTTCTTTACTACTGAAATGCAATATCGATATAAAATGAAACGCCACGCGTTAAATCGTCAATGTTTCTGCTACTGGATGGGTTTCGCGGGACCACGATGGTCCATTGTTAGATTAATTACGATATAAAACGCAAAGATACGAATTATTAGCGGACGTGGCGCTCCGAGTAACAGAATCATGAAACATTGCAATACATTGGCTGCGATCTGATCGCGCGGGCAAGAGACACGTGGTTGGGGACTGCGGGGTACTTTACACGGATCGATTCGCTGAAATCGCCAATTTATGTCTAAACATGTACAAAAATATTATTTTAGGATGCTATTTAGTTAATTAGGTAGGTATGTATTGTCAAAGGCACTGGTATTCTTATATCCTGGTTACGCTCTGCATTACAATAGGATTTGTGTATCTTAAAAATATTTTGCGATTTCTTGACAGCTATCCAGAGGACCTATTTTTATTTTACACATTTTTTTTTTGGTTTGGAACTTAACGGGCATTCCGAATGAGAAAGACTATACATTAATTTTTTATAAATAACCATCTACAATGGACTTAATTACTTAAGAATTACTTAAAAGTAGAACTTACAAAACGTAGTCTTTAGCCATCGATTTTCACCAATGAATCTTCTAATAGATGAAACAGATCTACTTCGCTTACTTATATATTACATATACATTATACATAGCTCAACACTAAAAATGCATTTTTCTTTAAATCTATCACTGAGTAGATAAGTTTTATCTGCTCGAAAAGTCTAAACCGAACGAAATTAGTCTCCTTATACTGATGGGCCCGCGACGCGCTGGCTCGCGGGCCGTTACCCTACGGAACGATACAGATACACCAATACAACTACTAGGAAGGATTAAAAATAGGCGTTGCGACTTAGCCGCGTACAGCTGCACAATATTATACAAATATATATCTTCATCTCTTTACATCGTGGTAACTTGCGACTACTAGGGAGGGTAAGTTGAGACAGTTTGTACGAATAAGATCGACACGTCATCGCGAAACGGGGCTCGGGGCTCGGGTAGGCGCGAGGCGGCGCGTGGCGGCGCGGTGCGGCGCGGCGCGCGGTCCAGGCGCGGCGCGGGGCGCGAGTGCGCGGGGCGGGTTCTCGGCTGGTGGCCGCGCTCAGTGCTCGTGCGCCCGCGCCTTGTTCTGATTCATCATATTCTTTAATGTGGCCACCTCGGTGGCGAGCCGTGCTAGCTCAGCCTTCAAGTGCGCGTCCTCTTCCTCCGCGAGCCTCTCATCCGTCCTCTGCGGCCTGTACTCTGCACCCAGGGAGATACCGGAGTCTCTCTCGTCACTAGAACCTTCGCCATCCCAAGAGGGAGAAGAACGGGGACCCGGCTCTTGCTTGATGTGCTGCAGGGATAGCAGGGCGCTGGCAACGTCCTTGTCTCCGAGGTGTGATTTGTGGCGGAGCTTGAGAGGCAAGCAATTGTTTTCTGGCGCATACTGTTCCGCCGTCTCGTCTCCTGAACCGGAGAGTGAAGACAATTCGTAGGGCGACGGAGCACGCCGGGTCCTTGACAGGTTGAGAACGGAGCCAGGTGGTTCGTAGTGAGCGGGGTGGGGATAATAAGCTTCCGGGGGCGGCAGCCTTTCTTGGTAGGGCTCCGGAGCACGCTGTGGGGGCGGTGATGGAGGCGACGCAGGGGGCGCTGGAGGCGGCGGCGGAGGTGCAGGCGGGAATAAGGCGCTACCAGAGAGTTTACTTCTCTTAGTTACGCATAGAACTTGATCGCAAGTGGGTAAAGTTGCCAGCACTTGGTCAATGCTGATGAGAGTTTCGCCGCAGATGCCGTACTTCTCTTTGATGGCGTCCAGCTGAGCCTTGAGCACGTGATTTTCTTTGGACAGCTCGACTACGCGCTGCTCAAGGACCATATCATTGAAACGCCTCTTTTCGCGAGAACGCTTAGCGGCTTCGTTGTTACGACGCCGACGATCCCAGTAGCCGTCATCTTTTTTGTTGTCGGGTATAAATTCGCGTTGCTTGCGTTGCCCAAAAAATTCCTTACGCTTGTTGAAATCGTACGAGTTATAATCATGGGAGTCGGGCGGCGAGCCAACGGAGAGCGGTGGCTGGTCCATCGGGAAATGCGGAGAGACTGAGAGACGCGCGCGTGGCGGCGGCGGCACCCGCGCTGGCGGTGGGGCGGGACAGAGTCCGGCGCCCGCACCTGCACTTAGTAGCTGTTGCTGGTTCAGTATGAACTCGGCGACCATGTTGCGGCGGACGACGCCTGGTCCGCACGACACTTCAAATTGGTTCTGCAACAAAGAATGACCTTAGGTTAGTAACAGAAAAGTTACAGTCGTCTAAATAGCGCGTTGCAAAATAGAGTCGAGTGGGAGTTGCAAAAATGCTGTCGCAAGATCCCGCGTTGCGAGTTAGATGTGGATCACCTTTGTGAAACCGTGTTGCCACATTTACTGTTTTTTCGCCCGTTCATGTTAACCGAACTCGTTAATAATTCGCATTTCCTAACCTTTCGTGTTAACTACACCGAGCGTGCAAAGGTTATTGAAGTAAACCTTCCGTGAACCGATATCCGGTGGTGGATGAAAATATTACAATATTGTTGATGGCTGTTTTGTTCTTCGAAAAAAAAGGCAAAGTTTTAGTTCCCAAATATATAAGGGCGATCCACACCAACCCGCACGTGACCGCTTAGGACCTATTAACGGTTTTCGAACAATAATATTTGGATTTCGCAACGAGTTCACGTCGGCAGCAGCGTGGGCTTGGAAACGTTGACGCCAGCCGTTTCATTATTACAGTCCACCATCGATCGGTGTCGTTAACCTTTGCACAACTAACACCCTCGATTTAAGTATCGCATTACGCTCTCTGACCACGAATGTCGTCCGAATCATGACTTAATTATGAGCAGTTTACGACAGGGAATAAAGGAAACGAAAATGTTTTGTCGTTTTATTATCCTGGCAAACAATGAATGAAACAATCGAGAACCGTCTATTGTGGCGGAGTTATAAAGCTAATTGATTTTTTTTAATAATACAAAAAAAAAGTATCGCGGTCACGTGTCCTCGCACGAGAACAGCGGGCGTGCAACGTGAGAGTGCTTTCTAAATCTGAAATTATGCTTTTCAAGAACAATTTGCATCTATTTGTAACTATGTAGAAGTATTGAACCCGTGCCGCGATTGTATTATACGAAATTATTCACAATTTACTCCTTATGAAATTCGAAAACGATCATTAGAGCTACTCTACAGAATTTTAAAGGCGTTTTTGAGCGATCTCATTGCATTTTGAAAGCTTCACATAAGTACTTCCTATGAGGATTTTGACCGTTTTGTCTTACTAATGAGTGTTCTGACGTAGGTCGGTGCCTTTCGTAAATATCGCAATAAGACCTCAGTGGTTGGTTCAAGTTCCAGAATATTTTGTAAATGATTCTTGTTCAACTAGGACCGCAGTGTTGTGCAAGTTATATAAAACCGCGAAGTAAATGCGGTAATCAATTGCAACAACCGGTTAAAACTGTACAATTGCAATATACAAAATGCATACTTAATCTAACTCCACCACTGAGTAATACGTGCAATAAATATCTATGAAATTACAATTGTCGATGAATCAAACAAAATACTTAATACTCATCCTGATGATTCATTTTTAATCAAATGATGATATTATTAAATAATGATAAGATAATCAATGATTAGTTCGTATGACTGCCAAATCCGGTATTTCAATATAAAACCGTGTCATTTCTAATATGCATTTTTGGTAATTGCAATATTGATTATTTTTCATAATTAACAATGTCAACCTAATCTATCATGCAAACATTTTTAGTCTGTATTTTTTATCTGTGGTATCGATAAATCCGCCATTGAACGGTGTTAAGAATGCGCGCTCCAGTGTATTCGATGTCAGTGGGCCGCCCTAGATGTAGACGCCGTTACATCGACTAACTGTACGATTAATCGCACCTAGTAAGAGCGTTTACACACTATCCGACACGACATCGTTCGATAAAAACTATTGAAAAGCGCACCTGCTTCTCGTGTTACCGATGCATATTTGAATTATGTGATAAACCTTGCAACAACTGAATGGGTTTAAAGTGTATTTATTTGACATTACTGTTAGAATATAAACCAGTTATTAAAATGTCTGTTCTCGTCATTTGAGTAAATGTCAAAGTTAATGTGGGAATATTCTTCTTTGTTGCGTTCATTCAATTTAAAGTGAAATGTCACAACGCTTGGCATAGATTTTTGCTTTTCTATGTCACGTGGTTCAAGTCCTTTACCGAATTACTCATTAAGTTATACTTATTTACCGTTTATTTATAAAAAATCTATACGTTATCACTTTGATGTATATTATGCATAAATTATGTAGGTATGTCCTAATGTATTTAATACATTTGCGAAATTTCAATAACGAGTTTCACAGTTAGTAAAATATTCCCTAAACACTCTAACAGCCGTTACTTATTCAAATATTTCGAAGAACAGTTACAACACTAGATATTCTTAAAAAGTTCTACAACATTACCATATTTGTTTTATTTATTTGAGTAACGATAAAAAAAATTATGTGCATAACTTTTTATCATAAGCCCGTTATCAGGATACGATCATTTATACTTTTTCTTTTCAAAATATAATTAATCGGTCATAAATACTTTAATGTTGTGTGATAATACCTTAATTACCAAACATTATAATACTGTCGGACAGTTTACGTAATTTTAAGATGGATTACAATTACGTGTTTCAATTTGCGACTTGTTTGATTGCGATTATTTGAATACTTTTATCAAAATACTACGCTTATCATTTTACTTAATTGCTTACTACATTTTGGTTTTATAGATTGCATAGACAATTCTTCTTGCAGCCATGTTTTTACTATATTTGCAAAGTGTTGCCACGCGATAAAAAATATTGTGATATCGCCATTTAAGGTAACGATAACATTCAAAAAATTGGAAAAAAATCATTATATAAGTTTTTTGTACGTTTCAATCTCACGTTCTTCATCATTTTATTGCGATAAGTTACTACATTACTGACACAGTAAGTGGGTTTCATTGTAAAGGTTGCGGTAATAAGTAGCGTTGTCTGTTCCATTTGTGAGCAAAAAATCGCGAACCGCCCGTTAAGTTGACGGTTGGCAGAACACTGACAGTTACCGGTTAACAGCCACGGACTTTCTATTAGAACTATATCGTTAGTAGATTGATTATTTTAAAGCAAGACGTGATTTTTCACCGTATTTATGAAGATAATTTATATATTATCCATGAAATCTGTTAAATAATCTTTGTCTGTTAAAATATGACATCCTCCATTTTCGAAATATAATATATATGTTACGTAGCTAGTAGCACCGATAAATCTAGTCATTAATCAAAAAGGTAAATCAGATATATAAAATACAATTTACAGGTAAATTGTTGACAAAAGTCCGATGCGGTCAATGTCTGCAGACGTCGTTAGAGGCGACGCAGCGTCGAACAATCAACTTCTAACTCCATACCATTTCAAACTACGAGTAGTTAGCGCTAATCGTATACTTTCTTGCGAACACACCGTTACCCAAAACTGGGACCGTACGGTATCACGTCGATGTTTTTTATGCTCATCTGGTCTCAACTCGTAATACTGTTATGAAACGGCAATTCGGCGTTTCGTCACCGCATTTCAAGGTTGGGTTGGGCAAGCTATGCCGTTTCGACAGACAGATTATTAGCTGGCTTATTAAGCTCGCTCGTGTTTTAGTTTATCTATGGCCAATGCATTTGGGACACAGATAATGTAAGCGTTGGAAGATTTTAATGGACGTCTTTCTGCTGAAGATGTTGAATAAAATTGTGTTCTTAAACTGATCTCGGCAATTATTAAAAGCAGTTCAAATTTGATTCGATGTTTAAATATTGCGAGCTGATTTGATATCGTTCTTTTCTGTTTTACTTTTACATTTACACGTCATAATAATTTTTTCCTTCTCTCATTTTCTTTATTCAAACTAGACGTAAAACCGAATTGCTTTCTTTTCTCGTTCCATTTTTTTTGTCTGTCATGTGTCTATCGTTGCTTCAGTCTACAGTTTTGACCTGAATGAACTCGGGCCAATACCCCTAGAATAATGTTTAAAATCATTGCTATGTTTATATTCTAATTGTAAGTTTTATATTCATTAGAAACGTGTGGCTGCACGTTTCGTGGCATCGCAGGCGAGGGGCGTGCCCCCGCGCCCTTGAGCCAGCTTGAGGTTATTTTTAACGTGCTCAAGTCGACATAATGTCCTTTTTGCTGCAGTTCTTGTTAATGTTTTGTACATTATTTTTTGCTTTTATTTATCGCCGTTTGGTGGTTCATGTGATTTTCGACATTTTCTTTATACCTTCGCCATTTATTTTTCGTTTTGTTTGTCATGTCGCAATTTTTATTTATCATCAATAGATTCTATAAGTTTGCGGCTGCGAGACTGACCTTTTGTTTGGTTATTAAAATCAATTATTAAAATCAAAAATTAATCAAATAAGTAAATTGAACTTAATTTCCATTACGTTATACAAACGGAAATAATTAATACGACTTCGGTTATGGTATTCCAATGAAATAGTGTCATAAACAGACCTCGAGTTTTTTCACAACATAATGTAATAATTAATTCTTTAAACTTTGTTATCTTATCTATTATTTCACAATAACATGCGCTTGTGACTCATAGAGTTAGTGTTATTTCGTAAACATGATAAGAATTTCTTACATTTTTTAACGGTTACGCAAACGTTTAAACTATTAAATGAAGAATAGTTCAATTGTTTCTGAACTGTTTAATGGTTAAGTGACGACGACCAAAGTGAATAAAAAAAAATAAGAATAGATAAAATAATAATAATAACATAATTGCATTATAGTTTATACATTATAACTTCAAAATTAAATCAATAGCAGAGAACAAATGAAAAAAAAAGTATCAACGTAACGATCAGACTTTGAACTTCATACGTGCATTGGTTTCTTGAAATCTCCGCGGGTTCTTACATAACAATGTTTTGAATTCGTCACACATTTGTAGCATACCAAGAATTATTGTCGAGTTTAAATTTAGAATTCTTCGTCATGTACGATATTGTCAATAGATATACTGGCATTCTTGAACAGACTATTGAA
>DWEE01000084.1:0-23205 GCA_018245755.1 Parelbella macleannani | reverse complement strand
ATAGGCTCACCACCTATTTCATGGGACATACAACGTAAATGGTGAAACATGGGAGTGTACTACATTCCTCTGACTACCCCTTCGAGGATAACAGGCGTAATGTTACGTAACTTTTTAAATTATTTGCTTGTATAAAAGTAACAGTAAATATTGTTATGATAGAAGTAGTTAAATTAAATTCATCCAACAAAACGTTGCTGTCATTAGCTAAATATTTATTATTATTACAACAGTTAAAAGTACAATGGTTTGTTTGTTCGATACAAATTTCGTAATTGGACTAATTAGATATGCTGATAGACATTACACGAGCAATATAATAGTGTTTAATAAAACGTAACAGCAATGATTTTAATATTACAATATTTGCTTTAACAGTGAAGCGAATTATCGTGGGGTGATCTACATATCTTAAAGTTCTTCATAACGTTGCCTATGCCGTGTAAAGACTGTCAAGCCATGCTTGGCTGTCGTGGTAAATTATAGTCTCAACCCTACTAATTTAGAGAAAAGTCCAGTAACCGACAGACAAACGATAAAAAAGGTTTGCAGTGATAATTAACACCCAAAAATATTAGGAATCTCAACTAGAATTTAACTTAGTAATTGATGTAAGAAGTGTAAGATAAAATATTATCATTCGAAAATCGACTTGAAATCGTTCCTTACACAGTTTAAATAACAATGAAAACAATTCCCATCATTGAAATATCATAAACACTTTACATGTAATAAGACTTCGCGTTTTAATCGCTCCACTTATCATGTCAAGGTCAGCCAGAGAAAGGATGACACATTGTGTGCGGTTGTCGAAACGCAAAGACAATAGAAGACATTTGTCGATGTTTCGATACTATTGTCTTACGATTTATGGAGATCACGGTCATAGGAAGAGGAATTTGAACGCGATATGTCTGTGCGCTTACGTAATAGACACATTTAGTACACACATGATCAACCTGTCTACAACCACTGCTGGATGGATACCCCTCCTCTGAGGGGTTCATATCCACAATCGCCTAACCGACCGTGCGGCTTGGGGCTTTTTGTACCGCCTACGCTGCTACGCTCTCCATGAACTACCTGTCTTGACCAAATAAATCACTGACTGACAGGGAGTCAAAAGACTTCGAAACCGGTTTGCGTGTATGAAGTGAATGATGAACGTAGAGTAACAGGTCAGGCCTGTAAGGAGCAAGATATTTGATATTCGGAGCTCTCCGCCTACGCCGTGAAGGACCTGGCGTGATGCTATAATAATAATACATTTTCCTAATTTTCCCAACCATTTAAGTATTCCACGGGTCACTTTCAAATCATAACTTGACCTATAGCCTAACATTATAAGTCCGGCACAATTTATTATCGTCATATTCTGAGCAACGCAATCATATATTCCTTAAACGATTTTAAATTGTATACCTAACCGATAAGGGCTTAAAATCCTCTGCGAAATATGTAGAGCTGTTTTTGCAGGCACGCTAAATTGAAACTTATTCATGTTAATTTAAGGTACAAAATCGTCTGTTATTTTCGTATGTATGATGTAAACTAACAGAATGTAGAATGCAGTCATTCAATATGCGTAAAGTACGCTCACAGACAATTTAATTAATTTCAACTTAAATTAATTTCGCTTAAAATTTATTCGATAGATCCATGTTGACATTATAGTACTTGATGTTCGTAAAATATTAACGACGTAATACGTAAAAGATAAACATTGAAATTTCTCAATATCAAAATTCTTAGTAAGACGGGATTGGTTTAAAAACTTAACATGAATATTTTAAACCTGAATACATTTACGTTTTATAACTGGGTTTTACATATTAAATAAAATATATTTAATATTACACGCACTTGTTAAATCCACAATACGTATTTCGAAAGTCATATTCAGCTGTCGGAACTTTTTAATATAATACTTGGTGGGAAAATGTGAAAAAAAAAATTTAATCATAATATCACCTGTACCATCACGTCACCGTATTGTAATGTCACTTGTACTGTCACTACAATATCACATTAGTATATAATATAATGTATAGCGAAGAATGCATTTATGTAACAAAGAATAGCCATTATCTCGGAATAAATAAATAAAGGGATACATAGTAAAACCACAGCGAACTGTGGCCACGGAACTCCAGTGTGTCCCAATGGCCGTGGAACTAGGACAGAGAGTATAATTATTATAACGAAAAAGAAAATAAACATTATTCTAAGTTAAATATTATAACATTTTTCTAATCTAGCATTACAATTATCATCGTAATAAAAAAGCTTTTAGTAGATAGAATACCAGTTACTTTTGCACTCAACTGTACTCCATTTACTTGCTCTAATACGAGGACGAATAGGCGTTAGGGTTGGCAGAATATTTTTTTAATAACAATGTAGAGTTGTTATTCTTACTAATAAAAATAATGTACCCCTGAACTCTACCTGTAGTTACAAACACAGGTAGCTGATTGCACAGATTGCTATTATGCTTACATGTTCAGTAATTTATTATTAATAGCATAAAATTATGTTACGACAATAGATAAAAAATATGCTTTAATGAGACAGATAACCTTTAAGAAGTTACTATTAAAAATTCAATATTTTTAACTCAATCATGAAGCATTTTTATATTGCCGGTGAACTCAGGATCTCTCACAGAATAAGAGGGATTAAGTCTATAATTCACAACGAAGGCCAAGTGCTTGTCGGCAGACATGATGTCACACCCTGGTATTCTTCACGGGAGTGTGACATCAGACGTCTTGTAGAGAACACCTAGATATCTAAGATTCTTCAAGATATTTTCCTTTACCGTTATTGTGAGTGCATTTTAAAACTTAAATTGCAAATTTGTAAAAATTAAAAGTACTTGCAACGATACCAATTACCGAAGTTCAAAAAGGTGAACCCAATGTCATATATTAACAATGATTAGCAATTATCGCCTGAGCCCTCAGCCCTACAGCGCGATCATCCCGACACATCATTACTATCGTTCATCCAACTCTACCATAAATCACGCACTCTGCCTTACATATAATAACAGCGATGCATAATTAAGTTTGTACATGTTATGTACGCGGAATAAATCTTAGCCACACAGGTGGAACATTGTGACCTCTTGCTCTGCAAAACCATATGCGTTTTGAAAATTATGTATCACTTGTTGTAACCGCGAAGGAAATTTACAAACCTTAGGGCTCTCCACAGTGTTCTCCAAGGTGTGTTTAGACTATTGAATCGCAATTCACCTTCTCAATAGAGACTGCTTTAAAGCAGTTAGCTCTAAGGGTTAACCCTTCTCAGGCTGACAAGTGACCTGGATACAATAAAACGACAATAGGAATTTTTCTGTCATATTCCTTAAGTTAGCCCGAATTCCATGTTTAAGAATCGTAATTTTTAAAGACTTATTTAAAAACTATTGTTTTTTTCCATTGAACCATTTTAAATCTGTAATTTTTTTCAGAAATTCGTAGTTTATTCTTATTAACATTTTATGTAGCTAAATTACGTGTAGCGTATTAGCTATTACGTATTAGCTATTACGTGTAGGTTAGACTAGTAACTCTATTGTTCTAGCCTATGATTTTAATTAAATATAGCACCTTAATTTTCCGTTTTATTTTTTACCATACATATTTTGATGAATATTGATCAGTAATTTCTTGATTTAATTTTAACCACAGTAATGGTCACTACTTAATGAATTATAAAATATTAGTATCATCATAAATATATCATGTAAAGCCTTCCGTTATATCAGCGGAATGTGATTAATTAATTAAAGTGTATGTAGTCGTAACATTACATTATACATTACATTACAATATAAGTTACGATCGCGTGATCTTGGAGACGCGCTCGGGACAGTTTCCCGATAGGCCGAGTTGTTTATCGGCAGACGTGGCTTGTTTATCTGTTTACTTGTGAGACACGTAAACACTTTAGAAATAGGAAATATATTGTAAATAAAATTTTATTAACACGATGCCGGTATAACGAAACGCAACGATAGTGGAGTGTATTAGAAATCAGCCTCCCATTCGAGAGTTCTTAGCTCAAATCTTGTCACGGATATACATACATATTTCCAAAAAAGCGCGTTTTAATATTAAATATCACTTGCTGTAATGAAATCGAAAACATTGTAAAAAACCTTTCCACTTTAAAGTTCTCCATAATGATGTTTAAAGCGCGTCAAATATGCGAGCGTTGCTAACGCGGCAGACCTAACTCTTTATATTCTGATAGAAAACACGTGTTTAACAGTGAAAATATAAAAGGGTTAAAGATGATGACACAATTATTGTCATCAACGTATCGTCGTATTTGTTTATAACATTTTATTACAATGCATCAAGGCTCAATGTTTAAATGCTGGTCATCAAATGCATCAAGGTACATGTCTAAGTACTGATGTAATTTGGCGTGGGTTGCGTGGCCCTTGTATACGTGAGGAACGGACTGCATACAGCACACCATCAGTACAGTTAGCGGCATAATTGCGGAGCTGATTAGATAAGAAAGAAAGAAATAGAACTGTAATACATGCAGCGTGCTAATGTAGCCAATGCACATCACGGGTCTGGTTCAAGACCTGGCGCGCAAATATCACTACGCCTAGTTATTTACGATATTATCTATTACTACTCGCCACGATAATGGAGAAAAACATCGTAAGTAAACCCCAACTAAGAGTCCTCCATAATGTTTCAATATTGTTTCTGAAGTCTACCGAAATGGACTTGCCTAGCGTAATAAGAAATACTACAAAAAAATTTCATTCCAACAGGAGAGACATATCTAACAGAATCAATCCAATCTTAAAAGAATTTACACATAATTTTCATAATACATTTTTTATCTATCTATCTTTAGTATCTGGTAATGATGTTTTAGGCCTGCTATAACTCAGTGAATGACCAATTCAGTGGTATGGACCAGGATAAACATTTTTGTGAAAAACCCAAGAGTTTGTTCTGTGTCTGGGTTCTAAATTATCTACGTATGTATGTATGTATTACATGTTCACAAATTGATGTGCAGGTACAGTTTATGAGTTGTCTGGTTACGACTCAGATTACTTTGACCGTATCAAACCACGGTTAATGAAAATATTTCAACTTATCATTTATTAACATTATTACGTACATACATATGTAATATAGCTACTAATTTATGCGGACGACTGTACACCACGGAATATTCACACATTCCTCTACTCACCGTAAATGACTTGCAAGTTTAGTATTTAATCAATAAATAATATAATACAATTAAGAAGTGCATAATATGAGGTGTGTTATGTGCTGTTTATAAATAAATAAATTGTAGAAGCCTATTCATCTTGATAATTGTTTCATGTCCACAGTCAGAGCCATAACAACAACACGTACACAATTGTGGCTGAGATTTGAGCCCATGTACCGCCATGTCAGTATATCAAACCAACTATTCTTGACTCCACTCAGAGCCGGACCGATATTTAAATCAGTTAAGTTTCTTTTCTGGTTTGCTTGTGTGTTTTTTTTGCTAAATGCTCATTTTATATTATACTTCATTGGATACAGACTCTGCGATGAAGTAACAATAAGTAAATGTACATATATTACTTGCACACCGTGAATGACAAAATGTGAAGCAATTTAAAGGTTTCCGTAAAGCATTTGTATGTACTCGTATAATATTTTTTTAAATAAACCTTTCTTTTTAGTTAAACAATTGTTTTGCATAAATAAACTTTTTCGTTATTGCAAATAATCTTTTATATTTGTCTTTATTTGGTCTCTGATAGTGAAGATGGGTGAAACCTATCTTCATTGAAAATCATTCTTAGCGTTATTTATCTCTTTATCAGCATTATTTGTGATGGCACTATGCTTATCGCAGATATTTAAACTGTTTACCGTCTGCCTACTTGCTAAATATTTTTTTTAGGTACACGGCTTACTAGATTTTGTTATTGTGGCCAGGATTTGGTGGTTTCTAAAGTCCTGGAGATTAACCATGACAACCATGATTAGATTGTCCATGAAAGGAAAATGTAAAGAATAAATTGATGTGCACACGAGGCGGGTCGAATCGTCTCCTATTCAAGAACATCTAAGCTGCTTAGATTATATTAATTCCTAGCTCCGACCTCAAAGGCTAATATTTTTCAACACTGAATAGGGTAACTAACATTGAATTAATTTCTCATTCATTTTATTTTTTGCTTCCGATCGTTAATAGACATTGTTGGGCAACAACTGATTGGACAAGCGCGACTTACTCTCTGTCTATTGGTTCCGTATGTGAGATTAATCATTTAAACTCTCAACTCTCTATTTGTATAAACGTAGACAATGCAATAGTTACAATATTACAGATAATTAAGTTCGCTAGTTTTTTTTATATTTAGCCTAGCAAATGTTCCATCTAACAAGGGATGCGCAAATTCAGGTAAAGTACTTACACTTAAATTACGAAGTTATTAAAATTTGTCGCAGTTAAAAATGATTTTTTTTTTGTTATAAGATGGCATTAAGCTTCTGATTTTAACTTACTTGAACCAACCATAACGTCAAAGTATGCGCAATAAAATAATAGTAATAACAATTAATAATAATAATCATCATCACGTTATGTAAACGCGATGATACCTGAAGTATTCTCTGATCGTGAACTAATCTGTAACGGTAAACAATGTAACTAATTTTTAATATAAAAACTCTTATCTCTATGTATATATATACCTACATAAGAATCGGAATGCTCAACTACCTAGTTTTACTCTTCATGCATGCGGTATATTTATATACTCAAGGAATGTCATACATTGTTAAACTTGTCATTCATTCATCGTCTTGTCAAATACTTACTCACTATAAGAAATAAGAGCGATTATACAACTTCCGGCATGCACTTTCCAATGAAGTAAATCTTCAATTCACAAATAACAATTTGAACGAAGTCTCCAACTCCCATCTCTTAGGCTATGAGGCTAAAAGTGAAAAATATAAGTAAAGAGTCGCAGCCAAAGTCACTACAGCATGTGGTCGGCAGGTTTTATGCAAGTCCAAGGAGCCCCCTTGTAACAATTTGCAAGAACATCATTAAATGAATGGCTATCTAACTCGCACAATACTAGTGCCGACTGCTTACGTGCTAACGAAATGATTGGACGGCGGCATGCAATACGATGCAATTATATGGTTTTTTTTTTACTACAAATCGAATTCCTGCGTACTACTTAAGCCTAATACCACTATCATATACATACCTATACTATTTAAGCCTGCAACGTGTAGTCGATGCCTCATGCCGACCACGCTACTATTATTACTGTAAAGGTTATGACCATCGCTGATTAGAACATGTATAATTATATCATAACAAAACAAAACCACCAAGAGTACAATCGATTACTTTCAATGATATACATACCAATAAGGTGAATTAGCTACGCAGCGTGACGGTAAGAGAGGGGAGAAGGAATGAAGCAATGAATAGAAATTGACATTGACATATGACACACTTACAAAGCCCGTCATATTATTTGATACACATAATTACGTTTACTAAGCATTGTAGCATATGATTCATTATGTGCTTAAGTCAAGTCAATCACAATATTACATTTCGCTGAAAATTGCCTGTTTTTCATTCCTTCTATTTTCTTGTTAATTTGTAAATATACAAGAATAAATAAATATATAAATATAATAGATTTTAAACTATATAGGTATATATGTACACGTTGTCACGCTTATATCCCATAGGATTATACAAAAACTAAAAATTTCCACCTACGACGGTACTCGACCTACTAAAGGAAGTTTTGACATTGGAAATTAACATAGATATAACAACTTTGAATTTAAAATGCACTGCTATAAATGTATGAATGTAATGAAAGTTGAAAACATCCCTAGTGAAAATATGAAGATCTTAAGTTTTTCACTTGTGATTGCTTTCCGACTTAACAAAATATTAAAAAAAACATGTAATTGACTATTTAAGAGTGACCACTGGACCTGTGGTGCGAGTCATGATATTTGTTGAAACCGAAACTGAAACTTCTGCGGACTCATTCTCAGCAGTGGAAAACTTTTGGCAGAGTGGTCGTGGCACCACACATACCTACCAGACTATACTAAAAAACAGAATGGTGGCAACAATTTCCTTAATACGTTGGCTATCTTTCGCGAGCGCCATCCGCCAGCCGCACAAAGAGGCAATTCCGAAACAATTACTCAACATTGGATGCGATCAATCACCAATACCAGTTGAGGAGGAACAGACAGACAGTGTTAATATACAATGCAGTGAGTGATTGCATTTCCTGCTCCGAAACTGTATGACGCTCGCGGCCTCGCCGACCCGCGAATTATGTATAACAGTCAAGGTAAAAATTATAAAACCTTGGTTTGAACATCATCTAACATTTTTACTGCATTCAGAGTAATACACGTGCTTCCTGGTCAAACTTGTTGCAAATAAAGATAAATTGCAATCTTGAATAAGCCTCTAGTGCAATTAGATATCATAAATGCACGATAATGGATTGAAAAAGCTCACTTTATTAATATATTTTTATCATCACGCCTGTAACCCTTAAGGAGTAGACGCTTGTGCAGAGTGCCAAAATTCTCCATACGTACAGTGCAGTTTTCTGACTCCCCATTAGCCAGTATTGACCTATGTATATGATCAAGATACATTCTTGATCTCCCGTCACTCCGGTGACATACTGGCACACAAACGGTGGCACGCAAGAGCAGGTCGTGCCGCCAGTGGCAGCAAAGTTAAATAAATGCGGTTAGCGGAAGCAAATGAGATACAAACGAGCCGGCAGCTAATGAGTTTGTTGATTAGTGTTGCCGCACCAGCGTGACCTGGATGCGGCGCTCATCTCTTATTGCAACATGCAGTTGGAGTTTCAAAGTTCCATTACGACTGTTGTGCTGAGGGTTGCCATGCTTGGATATGTCCGTGCGTAGAAAATGTTAAGTAATAATCGTATACTACTAAACACACGACCTCTTAAATTAAGTTCCAAACGCTTCCAAGCTTTTAATGACCTGATAGGTACTTAGTTCTAAATATGTACAAATAAGTTATATTAGTTTAATTTCTAATTAATTCTACAGTTTTCAATTTTAAACCTTGACTGCCTCATTGGTCGAGTGGCAACCACTCGATCACCCACTCGATTTTAATTCAGGATCGTCAGCCTGAATTAAAATCTTAGGTCGGGTACTAATGGATTTTCTTATTTAGAATTCTAGTAATGACTCGGAATCTGGATTTACACCCGGGTGTAAGGCAATAGGCTCACCACCTATTCTATGGGACTCAAACATAACTGGTGAAACGTGGTATTTTTGAAATTGTTTCCAATAAATAGTGGCCATGTCTGCTACGACGGAGGATCCTAAGTTAGATTTGCACACAGGCTTACCCCGTATTCTGTTGAAACGTGGCAATGTAATAAACTCTTCTGCCGATCTCTTAAGGAACTACAAGCGTGATATTACGTTCATATTTCGAATATGCCAATTGTTACCGATACAAGATTTATTTCAAAATCCTCTTGCATTTGACCAGCCCAATTAAGTACACCCATAAAGACATCAGTATGTGCGGATGGCAGACCGGCGCAAATATGATCGCTGCTTAACCTTATTTAGGACCCACGCTGGTTATTTTATCGCGCGAGCACGCGAGCCTAATGGTGCAGCAACAAACTAGTATTTTGTAACATTAGGCTAACGGGCCTTTAGAGGAATATTAACATAATGCGAAATATAATCGTCGAATAAGTTATTATGGTCTCTTACTTAGCAAGATCTTCGACGACCGTTCGTTTCGAATAGAGAAACTTAAGCGAAAACTATATTGGATACTGACTGGCTGGTTTATGAAGAGAGTAGGGAATGTAGAAAAAGCAAGTCAGGTCTATAAGGGTAGAAATATTTGGTGTCCGGTGCTGTCTGTCCACTCCGTGAGGTACTTAGCGAGATGATATAATAATAATTCCACAGTTATTCATTCCTTCTACATGACCATCTAAGCGTCTAATAGACAAATAGCGTGGACAAGTTTAAGTTGTAAACTATCTACCATTCTGTTACGTTATTGTTACCTTAGCAATCTTGGATATAAGCCTGTTCAAATGCGGTATGAAGCCTATTCGAATGCACACTATTAACACCAGTACACGGTAAAATATACGATGCCCTTGCTATGTATCAGCGGGCAATAACGACATCCGTTGATCGCTTACTCAATAACACTCAACTATTATTATAACGCCTGTACCAACACATTCTTCGAGAGTCATCTCGCTCATTACACTTGAGTTGTTCGCCGCCATTATAACAATATTACAGTTAGCTAATAGAAATGTTTGATTAACCTGATGGTGCAGTGGTTGACGACCCTCACTTCTGCCGGGCCGAAAGATAATGTTTCGATTGTTACCCGAGTATATATTAGATCGTAACGCTAGGTCTCTTTCCGAATACGTACAAAGCACCGCCTTTATCTTCATCAGCTTTCTTGAAAGTTGTTCTTTATACTCTTTACATTCTTTTGTTCTCACTAATAGGTTAGATGTGCCTAAGTTACAAATACCACTTCACAATAAGATACGATACGATACACACTTCTCCATCAGCATTAGCACCAGCCTCTCACAGTCCACTCCTAAAAATAGGTCTCCCCAAAGGAGATTGATCAGACTCAGAGACTCACAGACTCAGAGAGGTAATCGTAGAGGTCAGGTCCTCGCACCGCCTACGCCGCTGCCCCTCGGCGGCCAGGGCTTTTAACACTTACATTTTTGTCACTTTTTTATTCAACTTATTTATTTTATTGATTTTTTAATAATATAGCATAGCGGGAAAATATATCAGTGAAACGTGGTATTTTGTACATAGGTACTGACTAACTCATATCAAAATCTTGCCCAGCAGATCTGTGAGCAAAAAGAGCTCATAAAGTACTAAGTCTGAAACTTCCCAGTCGGTTGCATTTTTTGATCCATAGTCACACTTCAGAAAATAACTCTGTGCTGTGATACCCTTTCATGTTAAGCTAATCCACCGGGCTACTTAATCAGCAGTTAAGTCGCGGTAAACCTTAATTGACCATAAAATTCAATTAATTGCTATTGAACCGACCATAGACATAAAACTTTAATAATGGTAGTTGGATTGCATAAATATTTGGAAATATTGGCCAAAGGGATTCCGATGCTAGCAACACTAACATACTTAAGCACATGTCTTGTCTTTTATTACAAGTTATTGACATATGTAATTCAGTTAAAGCTTTCTCTCAAGGAGAATATTAGGTACAAAATTTACACCGAAACCAATTATTCTAGTATTCAATTAGTCTTCAACAAATAAATGTACTTAAGTATAAATACTTGAGACCACCTGCATGCACCTTTCGACTTACATTTATGGTTCTAATGTTGCACGTTGATGACGATTTAGGAATGTTAGGAGGCAAGAATTCATTTGAAGTGCATTTTTTACACAAAATAGAAAACATTTAGGGCAAAACCGTATTGAAATTTTAATCACACAACGTTTTGGCAGAGCTCAATTAAGATCAATTTATAGACGATAGATTAAAGTGGGGTATAAAATAGTAAAAATGATATTTCAGAAATATTACAAGAATAAACAAATTAAGTAAAACATAAAAAAGTATTTTTATATGATCGATGTTGCCAATACATAAAAATATTGTGGGTTAGTATTCGATCTTTTTAGTTTTCCTAAATATTAGGGTAGTCCTTTATTGTTTGTTTTTATTTGTAAATATTTTATTGTCCTATTGTTGGATAGGGCCTGCTCTCATAATGACATGGTTTAAAGGTATAATAAGACTACACTGGCCGTGTGCGAGTTGTCAGATGAATTAAAAAAAAATCTTTTACCATAGTCATCTGCGGGTTAGCAGAAAAAAAAATACGTACATTGTCAATTACTTTAGCCGTCTCTATGATTTGCTGCATCTATAGCGAGTTGCTTGACCGAAGTAGCCATTTTGCGTAATATAGGTACTGAAGAGGCATCAAATAGCAGTTAAACTTACTGATTAGGATTTATCAGCCCTCTAATCTTCGGAACCGATGTAAATGGGATCGACACACTGAACTTTGATGCTATACGAACAACCTTTAAATTGCCACAAGTGAAATACATATGAGCGGCATTCTCATTTATATATTCATTTTACACAAATAGAATAATTTGTCCATTAAAAACTGTGAAAGTAGGAATATACAATATTTATAAACATGGAATGGTGCTGAACAAAATAACCCTTTTTCATTTGAATTTCGAACATTTAGAACCTAAACATAGATAGACTGTATTTCTAAACACTCGCACAAGTGAGACAAATATATGCATACTGATATATCTCGCTCATAGAAAACAGCGGGAATAAAAGCAACTATTAATGAAATATGATAGCAACACTTTCAGTGTTTAACTTGATTATTCTGAGAAATGAGAGTTTTTCTTTTGCGGACTCGGTCTATTGGTGTACCGCATTGTTGAGGTATATAAGGCCAATGAAACCAATAATTAGTATTGATATAATTGGAACAATATGAAATATGTATTTGATAACGACGAAATAAAAGTTTTGATGTTGAACTTACCGCTGTGACTTTTACCGCCATGGAGGAGAAGAGCTCCAAATAACTTACCCTGATTGGAGAGGTGTGCCAACTGTGCACTAACACGAAACGTTGCGACATTGTAACTGCAATATTACTGAGTTTAGGTAGAAGTTTAATTCTATAAGAACACTGTTACTAATAACCATTAGACGGCCAAACGCAATAAATCAAAGCACACACTTTGATGGAAATATTTAGATATTTTGGGCACTTGTTTCTGATTGTAATAAAACTAATTATTATTATTATATCGTCACGTGAAGTCCCTTACGGGCTAGGCAGATGGCATGGAATGATAAATATCTTTATCGTTAGAGACCTGATGTGCTTCTTCATCACTCTGTTCGTACACGCAAGCTGGATTTAGAAAAAGTAATTACTCAATTCTAATTAAACTAATCTATTCTAGTTAATTCTAACTTAAGTATTTATTTCTAATTGAAGTGATTAACTTTACGCAGACAAAGACTAGCTTATTTAATAGACAGGTCCGATACAATTTGAAGAGGAGTCAGTACCTAGCCTGATTGACCGGAGAACGAATATGAAGGATAATGAATATAGAAGATGGACCTCCTGTCGGATAGAGATAATTAGGACCCAGTACTTTCTGCGTACTCTGTAAGGAACCTGGCGCGACGATACAATACTAACAATAAAATATGATCTATTCAGTAAGGAATGTCAGAGAGACATTCAACATGTCCAACTAAATATATGTCTCGCGTCGGTCCACATAACACTGATATATGGAGGGTGAGCTACAAATCGTCGTTATTACACGCAAAGTTCAGCGCACGACATCGTTTTACACGCATTAACCGCATATAAATCCTCCCTAACATTGTTGCTCGCTGACGTTAAGTACTGTGAATTATTAACTTTACGTTCGCAGGATTGGTGAAGACGATCTTTTTTAATATAACAAGATATGTATAAACTATCTGAGTACAGATACAGTCAGATCTAATTTTCAACACTTTACACATATAACTGACTACGAATATTCAGTTTCAAATGTAGGTCTTCCATGAAGCTAATATAACTGCTAATTCTTATAGGACTGTTTTGTCACATAGTCCAGCTGGTATAAGTTAATAATAATATTCATTTCCAAAGTATTTATTAATAGGTTTAATTAGTTTTAATTGGCAAAAGGACAACACGAATGGTACTTAGTATAATTAGTCCGTTCAGCATATATTAATATCCATGCATCCGTCAGTTTGTGAATCCACTGCTGGACGTAGACCTGCCCTATAATCGGCGCGTTTCCTGACGTCTTGGGCTTTTCTAATCCACCTACATGTAGCAGTTTTCTTGAGACGATATAATTAAAAGTGTAGTGTATTCCTGCTCCTTAGAGGATGAGCCCACTTGAAACCTATTCGAGGACACCTGCAGTGGTGACCTACCTGGAGTCAAGTGCATACTCATTTACATAAAACATTATTAACTCACAGAGTATCATAGCTGTGTAGGTTTAAGTGATGGATGTATTGTGTAGGCTTCGCTAGCACGTTTTCTACCCACTACCTACGAGGCGTAATGGTTGTACCGCGCATTGCAATATAACTGATACCCACAACACCTTTCTTTGGAACACAATACAACTCATCTGTGGTATACTGGAATTATTATGTGGTACACCACAAGCCGAGTCGGCTAAAGTTGTAGGTAGCACTGAATGAAGTCTAGAGACGATTGTCACAGTAGCCAATAGAAATTAGGACCCGATAAAATATAAACAGGGGTATTTTTATGATTGACTCGTTGGTCGAGTAGTTGCAAGCCGGACTGCCGATTGGGAGGGCCTGAGTTGAATTCCCGAAAAGATTTTTCTAATTTAGAATTTCTAGGAGTGACTCGGAGTCAGGTTTTGTGCCTGGTGTATGGCAGTAGGCTCACCACCTATTCCATGGGACGTAAACGTAACTAGTGATACGTGAGAGTGTACTACACTCCTAAGCCCAACTCTTCGGAGCTTACAGGCGTAATGTTATGTTTGGTTGCACAAAATCGAACGAGGATGGCACAATATATTTCTATTGAAATGCTGAAATCTACAAAAACTGAATGGCATTTTTTTGGATTTTGACAAGAAAAATAGTACCTACCATAATAAGTAAAAAAGTACCATCCCATTTCGCAACATCAATATTCACTTTTATTTTTATTATTATTACATTATTCAGCCAGGTAACCTAACAGGTAAGTAGAGAGCACCGAGTGCCAAATACATCAGTGTACATATAGGAGTTCAGCAAAACAAACCAAACACTGCCATAACATACAATTACTAAACATATGACATATAGCGGTACTTATTGTTCAAGGTCTGAAAACGTTCCGTGAGAGAACACTTTGAAAAAACGGTCATTAGCATTAATCAAAATCATAGTTCTGATATTTTCCCATTTGCATTCTTGTCATCCTATGTTTAGTCAAAATAAATCAGAATCAAGAATGTAGAACATCTATGAACATCGGGTCTGGAAGAACTAATATTTGGACCTCGGTACTCTCTGCCTACTTTATAAAAGACTTGGCGTGACGATATAATAATAATAAAGCAGATTATGTTTTTAATTTTGAAACTTTTGAGTATAGAGGTCAAACCGTGACCCAGTCCCGATGGTCACGCGCCGTCAGCCTACTCCGAGGTCTCGCTTAAGTGATGCCCTTAGCCTGATCACATAGACTGCTGATCTTGGGTTGGAGCGAGGACTTGAGGCTGGAGACTTCATGTCGTCACACAAAATTTGTCATACTCTTTTAACTCTAATTTCTTTCGGAACACATCAAGCCATCCTCGCTCGGTGAACCTGTTATGTCTAGAAGAATAAGAGCAGATGGTAAAGAAAAAGATGAAATGCATTAGCCAAATATTTTCGGGTTCGAAGCAATGGAATTATTTACACGTAACGTCACTCCTCCATTTCCCCGAATAGCTATTCAGAGAAATGTAACAGGTATACTCCCCATATTCTTTAGGTACTCGTATGTTACACGTGTCACCATGGAATAGAGAGTGAGTTTATTGCCATACATTTATTCAGACTTCGAGCTACGTCTGGGAATTTCAAGTTAGAAAAATCCAATTATACTCTATCTGATCCGGGGAATGAACTCAGGACTTGTTGAACAATAGTCATGCTTGCGACCACTCGACCTACGAGCCTATCATATTGAAACTGCATGGAATTATTTAGATATAATACTGTGAACTTAAAACCTGAGTTCAAAATTTGAAAATTCAGTAACCGTTATTTTCTAGATTATTATTAGAAACTCTAATTACGGGTATTTTACTGAAAATTTACTAATATAACTCCTTTAACATTATATTGTATTAATAATCTTGTTTTATTCATTCATTAAACACAGGTGGTATCCATAGTCTAGTGTTTCAGATTTCAGCTTCCAAACCCGGACATACAACATCCTTAACCCACTTCCCTCATCGTCTTAAGAAGCGTATTTATTAAGAACCAAATTTAAATTACAGAGCATTGAAAAATTTGCGCAACATGCTTCAATAGATACATTATGTAAATGAAACAATGGTTACTTAAGCTGGATTGAACTTGCGACACCGATCGAGCTACCATTAAGGCGCGCGCTACAATCGCCATGCCACTTCCGATGAGGTCAATTAATAACAGTTCATCTAAGTACGTTCTCACGAGAGGGTCTCCAGCGCAGAGTGCTGGGTACACAGAGAAAGCCTATAATTTCGGCACCGTGTCGTTTGTCAGCGGTTATTGCTGATCAGCGAATATAATTTTAGAGCGTAGACGGTACAAGAACTTATTCTCTGCAATTCAAGCGAGTAAAGGGAGGCCTATGTCTAATAGAGGATTAAGACAGGCTGATAATGACGATGATAAATAAAAAGTCTCTGTAGTCGTACACTCCGAACGGACTAGGAATGATGGAGGCGTGGTCAAATGGACATAATAAACAAAAGCTCTTGATTTACACGCCATACACCAACATACTTTGTAATAATTCTAAGGTCTCTTCATTGTACCGGTGCTTTTCCACCCGACCTTTCTCCCTGTATTTACAAATATAAAAGCACAAACAAAATATAACTACATTTATTAGTTATTAATACCATTACGAATATAGAGTATATGTAAAAATTACTGAATAATTGTTAAAATTACCCATATAAAGCATCAAACAGGTTCCCCGTTTATGAGTTACAGTTATATTATGGAAACCATAAGTTTTGGATATCGAAGCCAAAATTCTCAGATCACTTGCGACGATCACTTACCACTGGACCTACAACACAGTCACTGCAAAAGAAAAGTATTGACGATTGGCGCGCCCGGAGTCAGACTATCTTCATAATTTCCAAGAGCTACCTACGGGATTCTACTCTGTGTTCGTACGCACGGATTCATTATTGGGTGCTCATTAAACGCAATGGATGGTCCGGGCTGCAGCTCGAGTGGAAAATAAATGGATTATAAATCAGACCAATGGCAAATTGTCGAGTTTCCTCATGAACGTTAGATATGTAAGATTAAAAATAGTCCAGTTCCAATTACAAAACAAATCAAAATTTTTATATCCAGTTATAGTTTTCGTTTCAGTTTTAGTGCAATTGCTAAAAATGTTTTTTGTTATATATCTTCCTGATGATCAGAAAAAATAAACATTATTAAATTGTACTTAAAATAAATACAGAAAGAAAGAGCGTTAACAGATAGACGTCGGAGACTTGGGCCAGCTCCCCGAACACTGGTTCACTGTGTAGAAATGGATCTGTGTTGATGAAAGTCATACCACTAAGCTAGCACTCCTTTCTTTCATTACCAATCGTTTTTCATTATTCCTAAACTACTCCAGCGGTAACTGGTCCCTCGAGCCGAGGTTTACCACTTGCACTGCAACACGAAGACAAAATGTGCCGATCTAATCCCATGTAGGTTGCGCCTTGAACTGAATCTCGCGGAGCGGAGGCTGTGAGGTTACTGTGTACGTACTAGTAATCTGGTAAAATTTTGTTAAGCCTTCTAAATCAACTACCTACCTACTAAAAAAAACGAAATGTATTATTTTTATATTATAGCGGATTTCCTTATATTTCCCTATTCACCAAATCATATCAATTATGACATTAATTATGACAGATTGTGTCAAATTAGGTATAAAACTATGTGAAAGTTCTTTGTAAATTGACAGTTTTCCGTGATCGTCCTAGAAACTTACCATAAGTTGTCCCGCTTGCGATTTTCCTTTTTCGCTTGACATCCACCGTTTCTAGGTATCTGTATAACGATCCTTTGCGTCCTTGCGTTTGATTTATCGACATCCGAGACTTGTTCATCTTAATTGTGCCTGATTCATCAACCTATCAACCTACCTTTCACATTCTGAGATTCTTGTGATATAATTACGCGATTACAATAATCGCGGAGCTCTTATTGCCTCATAATGCTCAGGATGTGCCAATCATTGGGGTATTTTTATAGGTTTTTTAATGAGTTTCACGACTACCCGGGGAAAATGTCACGATTGTACTAGACTTGGTGACGGCAATACATTACTAAGATTATTTGATCGCCATCGTGCAGTCTATGTTAATTTTTGGTACGAGTGTGTATCTATATTTGTTGTTCCTGTCAATTATAATGTCTTATTCGTCTATTTAAAAAAATACAAAGCAGTAGCTATGGATATCTATTTGTTTTTTGACTTTTGTTGATTCAACACGAGACCAGTAATGATGTCCACGCCACGTCTGCACGTGTGTGGTGACGCATGGATTGATGTCATGGGATAACGTGTTGTTTAAAAAATATTGGGACAACAGTCGTTCACACACGATAATTGCGTCAACATATTAGACGTTATAGAAAATCCGATAGAAACGAAAGGACATTATTATACAATCTACATCGTTTATAATATTATATTAATATCTTTTGCTTATCATTGACATGCTTCATATATACGTAAAGAATGCAAATGCAAAATTAAATCAAATAAAAAGTTCAAATGCTTGAAACCTTAAACACACATAGGAATTGCGAATAAAGCCCAACAAAAAATGCGCGACGCCTCTGATGACAAAGCCTATCGAGGTAAAACCAACCTTATCCACTGTGATGCGCAGTGACCTTAAAACCGCTACATTATGCATACCAATTGCATGTTATATCATCAATTGATCGGTCTATTATCAAAAGGCGTAACGCCCTTCTGGCGAAGAATGCCAAAAATCTCGCCTGAGAACGATCCCGCGACCTCTGCGTGTCAATCAAACATCTATTTAACAGCTAAATAATAATACAGTTTTATAGTTACTTGTTCGGCCATTAGCGAAATAAAGGAATTTATTATGTACGTGTGTGCTCGTTATAAAACTACTAGACTAATTTGCGGTTAGAATGCAGCCTTATTAGGCACATAATGCACATCGTTATTATGGCATTATAGATTTGTTTTGCCTTTTTTTGTACTTGCAAATATTTATTTATTATATTTTCATGCTTCTTTTTTTAAATATTTTAAAAAATTTACTTGCATTAAAAGATCACGTTTACAGTAAGTGTGTGGAGTAAATTATAATAATTGGTCAGCTTATCGTAACAATTATGCTAATTAATTTATGTGAGATTTAATTCTAATAAATATCATTTCAAACAATCGCAATACAAATTATCTTAAAATTCAAAATATTAATATCAATAAAATACAAATAAATCTTATTTATATTTTTACTTACAAATCAAAAAGACGAGGTGTATACGAAATCTAAATAATTGCTAATAATATTTATTATGACGATACAAAAAAGGCTATATTTGCAGGAAGACAATAAAATCATCTGCTAGTTATATTTAAATGATTGTACTTAATAAATGCATCATAGATGTTCATGATTTATTGTTCCAAGGATTTGTTGGACAACTGCTTAGCAACAAAACTCGTTGTAAGTATAAGACGACCGCAGTCGATGACTTCACAAAGGACTTCAAGGCATCTTCGCCGAATAAAAGGATTATACATATGTACCTATAAACATACCTGAAAGTCCGGCATTGTAGCAATAGTTTTTGTACTAGCTATAGACTGACGTTTGACTATAATCTCACGGATTGGTGACCGAAATGTAACCCACTTGCCTAAACAATGCCTGTTCGATTTTACCATGAATAATAAGCCCTTAGCACATTTTATTCTAATCATTACAGTTAGTCGTGATTTCTTCCAGAGTTTTCGACCTTTGAAGGACATTAGAACGGCTTTAATCCAAACCATTAATTACGTAGGACTCGTATCTGTTCTCCTACGCTACAAAAGCCACGCCAAAAATTACTATAATTATATTTACTAAATTATCACGCCAGTTTCCTTCCGTAGGCTGGTAGAGAGCACCGAATGCTAAATATCTTTATCCTTATAGAGTTAACATTCCTATTATATTCATCACTCTCTTCATACGCATCTTCTAACTACTCTATCAGCCAATATCCGATCCATTTAGTCGATCTAGGTGAATCTCGGTCTCACTTTGCCTCTGCACCGTCACCAATGTCATTGTATATCTATTTAATATCACTAGTGTCAAATTGTATAACTAAGCAACCCAAATAAAGATCTCAGTTTTGAGTAGTACTCGCTAAAGTTATGTCACCTTCAGTCTAAGGTCTGAGGCCGACCTGTGACATAACGTGACAAATTGTTATTTAATTTAATATTATCTAACTGTGAGCTTTGCCCATTACCAGGACGGTGTTATGCAAAGAACAATAAGCAATTTGTGACATACATTAAGACAAACAATTATAACCATAAGGTTTTGTAGTGACGCGCCAATTTATTTAAAACATAAAAATAATTGCTAATATCTTCACGTCTGAACATAGTCAATATGTACTTATTTGTATCAGCAAAAGAACTATACGATCTTATATCAGTTGTTCCTCCCAAAAATCTTGTTCCCTTTTTACCCTTGTCAATAACTTTAATCTCTAAATGTTTGCATTCATCTTCGAGTGTTAGCGCCAAAAACTATAGACTAAACCTTGTTAAAGCATGCGGATAATTCCTTGGGGCAGCGTGGTTTAGTAAACTTCAGCTGAACGTAACGGTTAGACAGTAAAAAAGTTTTAGTCACTAGGCAACAGCTTTGATATTTTTGGAATATTACCTCTGATATTAAAAACTTTATCACTTAAATAATTCGTTGAATGTAGACAATGCTAGCGTGATCATTCGAAATATTTAATTTCGCTTGGTAGAAACCTTTATTCTACTATTAAATGTTTCGTGAATATTTACGCACATGATTACCAGCGACCTCGCTGCAAACGGCGGGAGCTCATGAGGAAGGGCCTCGAACAGGTCCGAAACTAGTCGGGCCATCCCGAAAAACGCACGTGAGTTAAGCCGGTACATATATAACCTTCTTTCTGTTATTTATCCTGTTATAACTTTCTACTCCCTTTCTTTACAACAATTCACCAAACATACTTACAACTTATTGTTTAACTTACTAAATGTCGACATTCACATATGTATGTACTTTAACATAAATACAACGTCGCATAAATACCCCGCCCTTTCGCTTTTAATCTGAAATTGTTTGGATTCCAAAAATAGAAACACATAAGTTTCGGAATTAAATTATTTGGAAAGTGGCATTCCAAACTTCGCCGTTATGTTTTTTACCGCCCGTGGACTCGCTTGCGCTTACATGTGTGCAAAACTTTTGTATATACTTTGCACTTTAAGTATTTACTTGACATTTATTGATATTGTTTAAATAATTTACTTTCAGCCTTCCATAATGGCTGTTTCTGAGGAGACAATATAGCTTTAACTATATTTCAAGGTGGTGTTTGCTATACCATGTACCTACCTACTAGTTCAGACTACGAAAACCTACATTAATCCTTGGTAGTGGCTGCTTTTTCGTAGCTGCTGTCAGCCGTTGATTAAGTTTTAGCTGAAATAGGCTCCTAATAATTGTTGCTACATTCACCACGTACCTAATATCAGGTGACTTGCGTACCGATTTGCTTCACGACTTATTCATACTTAATATAAATGTTATCCACTGAAGCATCTTGACTAGTGTGGCAGGTTATAACCTGAACTTTTCTAATTCTGAGAGGAGATTCACGCGTAACAATGAAATGGTAAAAGTGATAATAATGATAATAAAAGATCATTACAAAATTATCAATTAAATTATACTTTGTCACATTCTTACAATACTTACAATCTCAAAACAAATAACAATACCAATTATATTTTACACACTTTCATAGAATTAGTGTATAGACTGTTTTTCGAAATAGATGTAATCCATAAACAGATTTAAATCTGTCTGTAATAAAATATATGTATAATGATCTATTTGTATTCGGCGGTCGGACTAATTTGTGACCTCTTAATATACGAGATGTGTACTGCAGATAAAATTTAACCAAGTCCTATTACCCAGAACGGCTCGCAAACGACCTTAGTCGTTACATTTTTGGATTTATTATCTGATGCGAAAGTTACAACATTCAAATCCCTTTTTATTGCGGATCTTGATTAACATACGTTGATGTTTTGGTGTTGCTTAATGGGCATTGTGTCAGAGTAGCGCAAGACTTCATGAAACCTAAAGATTATGGAGTTAATTGTAAACAATGCAGCTGTTTTGAAAGAACTTAAGTTCAAATTATCATTATCTGCACTTTTTATCGTCCCATAATGGCCTCGGTTTTCTTGGTTTTCTGATCTCGGATAAATAAGTGTTAGTCAGCAAATTTTTGACTTTTGAGGGAAATTATAAAGGAATATAAAATATCTCGTAATGGCCCCACCATGCTTTGACGTTTTATGTTGATCTTTTTGTTTTCAATCTACCCTCAAACTAAACATAGTATAAAACGAGCCAATAATCTGATACTACATGGACACGACAGCCATTCTATGTTGAATTTACCGTATCTACAAAAGGGTAGTTTGAGAAGCGTCACTACACTATAAAACCTTTTAACGTCTGCTCCATAATGTGCAACGTTGTATCTACGTTCTCTGCTGATTTCGTCTTATATCTGATATCATACGAATACGAACCCCATAGACAGCATAGAAAACCAAAAAGTTTAAAGTTTGTGTAAACTTTGTTACAAGCACCATTCAAACCAACCAACTAATAAAAGTATTTGAAAACCTTCTTATCATGTAATATGCTGACTATACTGATAGTCAAAAGAACATACTGAAGAAATTTTGTATAATTATGCTGCTTATCCCTTAAAAATATGTCTCCTAGCAGTACCAGGAATAGAAAATTTATATTGTATATACATATATCAACATCATCATCTTTATCATCATCATTGTCAGCCTACTTCCGTCCACTGCTAGACATAGGACATAGGCACGCCACTGAGCTCGATCTTCAGCTCTTCCCATCTATTGTATATATGAAGAGAAATAAATCGTAATTAATATACAAACTACTGAGTGGCTCTTGAATA
>DWEE01000083.1:0-23231 GCA_018245755.1 Parelbella macleannani | reverse complement strand
GCAGCCGCTCTCCGTTGCGCAGTAAATTTCCACAGCGCAGAGTAAATAGTGTAGTATAATAATATTTTATTAATCAATATAACCATTTCTTTGTACAGATACACCTTCAACATTACGCAAAAAACTTCAATCGAACAATAAAACTTATTCTCGTGCTGGTGAGGCGGTTGTCTACTTGAACCAAAACTTGCATTGGTAGGTATATGAACACTTAATAAATTGGTATAAGATTAATTGCGAAGTGTTCTGTTGGTATTAATTTATCGGATACCCAATGGAGCAGTGTATGGAAGGATTTATTGATTAACGCGGAGAAAGATGGCCGGCTCTACAAGTATAATCTATATTCAACTATCGAACTCAGCACTGCACGCAGCACACTACTCGTACTGAGGGCGAGTAGCTACGGACGAGTGATATCGAAACATTTATTTTCAATAATATATACAATTTAACTATTCCTAAACTGGCAATTTATGAATATCAAAATGAAGCATAGAAAATTATATAAAAAGCAATATTATCGTCTGATGCCCTTTCATTTTCATTCATGCTCCAGCTGAATTTATGCTATTCGCTTTCAGTGCAATTTATTACTCGAGAAAAATTCCAAATTTGTTAAGGCAAAGAAAAACGCTTTTAAGGAGTTCGTCGATTCCTGCCTCAAAGATTTATAATCGCGATATATATGAATTTCCATTATAATGACAAGTGGTAAAATGACAGAGAGCGTTAGAGCTTAGTCGTCGTTTGCAATAAACATTGTGTGCATTAACAGTTCCTAAGGTAATTAATCAGTTTTACAGTAATAAGTGATTTATTCGATCAATAGGTTGGAGACGAGCTACTTTGTTTCAAAAAGGGTCATCGTAAAATTTCGAAATTAAGCACGTCCTTAGGGATTTGGCTTTTTGTACGTACTGTCTATTCCGTAAAGGACTCAGCGTGACAGTATAACAATATATTCATCGTATTTGGCTCGTTAGTGTCTCGCTCGCGGTCGCTGCAGCTACTTAAGTACTTTATTTGACTTTCAAGTGTTCTATGATCCTAGGATTTGGGACGTATCTGATTATTGTTTTTCTTCGTGCCACAAGAATACGCAGAGTCGTAGCAGTTGCATACTACCACGCGTTATTTACCTACCTGATTTATTTGCGTAATTGTCAATCACAAATAAATTTAGAAATCGAGGCAGAAGTTTATTTTATTTTAAAATTCCGTTAAGATAATGAAACGTTTCTATTAACATTAAAGTTTGGTAAATTTTGTAAACCTCGCAGGGTCACTATAGGGGTCCGATTGCTTTACTAAAGATGTATTTGTAAAAATGTTACGCCACTGCCTAAAGCCAGTAGGATCTAGTTTTAATTCATGTAACCATTTAGTTTTTATATTATAGGGCATTCTTTACGAATAAAAATGTAAATTTTTACGAATAAAAATTATATATTTTTTTCAGTTTGCCAGTAGCAACAAAATATCTTACATGTACGTAAGACCTACAACAAGGAAGCAGAAGGTATTTATTTTTTCCGACCTTAGGAGAATTTTATTCAGTCTTTATGTGTTCATGAAATCTCTTGTATTGTTCGATAGGAACACAGACGTATGTGAGGTTTTTAAAAGAACCTTATTTCGCTGTACAAAGGGCCCGTGCTTTGGAATAATGAGGATCCCGCGAGTGTCCTCGAGCGGTTCTTTTTTCAAACTCGGTACCAGGAGCCGCAGACGCGACATGCGCTGTAATGTCGCGTGCGGCGAGCTGAAGGTATAGTCGCTTCTTTGATTTCTTTAGTCTTGAAAAGGCGCGCTGAACATATGTATTGATGTGGTCTGCTAGTAAGTTTTTCGAACTCTAATGCAGAATAGGTAACAGACGTGACGTTATCCGGTCACTGCAGTTGTAGCAAAGACAAGGATACGAGTTTGCTCTTGGTCCACAGGGAGATAATAAGAGAGTGGATGATTCGAAATGCTAATAACTGATTTATGTTTAGAATGAAACCTTGTTAGGGCTCTATCCGACCAGACTTTTTTTGGCGCGCTTTACGCTCGTTTTGTGATACGATTTCGTACACGCATTGTATTTCGAACTTTAATAAAACAACCAAGCGCATATGCGCGTCTACGCCGTAAGCTTTTTGTCTGCGTTAGATCAGTGCGAGGAGATGGGTTGTAGGTAACTCGGCGTATACGAGCCTAATACAGTATGTACGTGTAGTAAGGCATAAAGCGTGCCTATAATCGCGTACAGAACAACCCTAGTAACGTTATGATAGTAATGAGCAAATTAAATTTTTGGGAAGCGATTTGGTTAATGGGAGGATTTTCGTTATAAGCTGTAACTAAATTGTTAATGTACAGTGTAACCAATATAGCGATGGACAGTATCGGTGACAAAGCCGCTTAAGCACAGATCGCCGCCGCCAATCGGCCAACGCCGGCTAATTGCTGCTCCAGGGGCAGCTTATCGACGTCATCTGATTGTGCTCACCGCCCAGCGCCATCATTGTACTAACTAATACAACTGTGCTTATGCATCACGACATTCATCATTAAACTGATCGAGCTTAAAACTGCTAAAAATCTACTATCTGCATCTAAGCAGCAAAACATAAGGCAAAACAAAAATTGTGACAAGCAAAAACCGACTTCAAACAAATAGTTTTGAAACAAACATGCTCTTGGAAAGTGAGAATAAAGTAAAAATAATTGCGTATTTTTCGTCTGACAACTATCAATTAACATAATATAGTGTACAATTATGTATGTAGTATTTGGAAACATTGTATGAGCTATTGCTATTATATCGTATTTCTTTGATCGTCTGAAGGACAATATGGACAACGTTAGCAGGCGTGTAAAGTCTGCCGTCTCGTAATTGGCCTGTATATCACCCTGATCTAAGCCCTTATCCTGAGTAAAGAACTGTGTCCAAGGGAAGATGATGATGATGTATATTTGTGTATAATTACATGTATAAATGTATGTAATTGTTGCTTCGTTGGTCCAGTGGTTGAAAGTACGACTACCGATCGGGAAGTAACCTGGATTCAATCCCCAGGTACTATTGGATTTTGCTATCTTACATTTATTTGTAGTTGCTCGAAGTTTGGATTCGTGCCCGGTGCATGGCAATAAGCTTTCCATCTATTCCATAGTGAGGCGTTAAGGTAACAGTTGAAACGTGGAGTGTGCTACACTTCTCTGCCCTGCCCACCTCTTCTAATTGTAATAATTGTATAATTTCCATATCCAGTATCCATCCATCTCAGTATCCTATGTTTGTAATAATTATACATAAATGAAACGCCAAGAATGTCCGATAGATTTACTATGAGCGCGACATTCACTCGGCGCACACAATGCCATTAAACAAGTGTTTAGCGAAACACAATCATTTTCTATTATCTTCATAGCCGGCCGAGCGCGGGGCTCAAAGGAATCGCGCCATCATTGTTTATGGAAAGTCATTCAATCAGATGATACAAAGGAAGCATATCGTACAGGTCGGGCGCTCGTTAATCTTAATCTTGGCATTGTGCAGGTCACGATTGGCTCCAGAACACTGGATTATCTCCAATCTTAACCTCTCTCTGTACATTACGCACGCGCCGCATCTCGCCCCTTACAATGTACGCCGCTCGGTAGCGAAAGGCGTAGGTGTAATATTATTTCAAGAAGTCATATAGGGATTAATGAGAATTATACAAAGGTTTCGTTAACTTTCCGTGTGCATACAGTTATTAATTCTTCACAACATAGGATACTAAAATAATTTGTACAATGCTCTGAGACACTGACTAGCATGCGCAGGAATTTTGGGCAAAAATCTCTCAGGGAGGACTGTCTCCAGCAGCCGACTTAACCAAACTGATTATGATCTTTGGTTCAAGTTATGATGCTTATGCAAGTACGATATTGACGTAAGATAGGGATGACCGGACCAATTTTTTACTGTGTACCAAAAGTACAAAAAAAGATTTGAAAACCAATTAAAATTTTGATCATAACATTTCTTATTTTATGACCGATTTAATGCCGTATTAAAATAGAGCCACTATCGCCAGGCCGAGCATCGAACATTAAATACAATGTAACAAATCAAAATATGAGGTGTGCCAACTTTGTCAGCTCGTTTGGATCTAGCACGTCTTGGAAAGTTATCTCGGAGTGCATCGGAATTACAACGTGCTCCCAACTTCGCGAACCGAATCGAGACGCGCGGCTCAGCGCCGGGGACTGGAAGAGACAAACAGAGACACTCTGAGCTGACTGCGCTGTCGATGAACATATTCTCAAGAGCGTTAGTTTTCTGTGTTCACGCCGTACATCCATATCTGTCACTTAGCTTTGTCTCGGTATGAACAAATACGTTTCTGCAAGTCCTGGGCGAATCTGCGCGATGAAAAATCCAACCATATCGCGTCATGTGAGAGTTGATGGAGTCTGAGTTGGTATCCATGCACGGGTCTTGATACCTGGAGCTTCAGCAGTTACCTATCTTCAGTTTGCGAGTGTCACAGTGAATGCCTCTGCAACTACAACTATACGTAAATGTAGTCATACTTAGTTCGATGGTCATTTGATTTTATCTTGATATGAACTGTTAAAAAGCTCCCTCCTGTAAATTGAGTGCTTTGAATAATCAATTAAATTCCCAGCTAAAACGTTTTGTTATAATTGAACCGTCTCCGATAGAATTTAGAAGGTCAGGTGAAGTTAGTGTGTTCGTATTAGCGAAAATATTAATAAATCAATTCCAGATCGGTTTTATCCTGGGGTGCTAAGGTACACATTTGTGTAAAACGCTACGTGCTAACTCTGGAGAGATACGTACGGGAATAAGCGAAGTTCGAATGCGCTTCAATGATAAGTTTTCCAACTTGGATTCTTTGCTTTTCAACTCGATGGAGTGACGTCTTTGAAGTTTGACATAATGAACTAGTGGCTCGAAACTGTGGTTAAGATAAACATTTTTTGTTACAATAGTACGAATCATCTACGTAGATTGTATATTGATGTTTGCTGAACTGTAATATCAATAAAGGAAAGTTGGAATACATTTTTATTTTATTCCTTTAATTCCATGAACTTATCAGGCGTCAACAATGAAGGGTGTCGAAACGCGTGAATGAAATAACAATGTTTATAGAAACTTCGATGGAGTAAATATAAACGTCGATATTTTAATATTTATTACTACGCCACAATATTGGACGGTGATATTTTATTGAAAAGAAAGGTAAATGTTTGAATTGTCGCAGGAAAATATTCTTTAGCACAGAAAATTAGTGAACCATAAAACTGCTGCTTAAATTGTAATCCTTGCAGAATTAATATTTGAATTTAGTAAATTGCAAATTCATAATATATTTAGAGTTTTTTTGCATATTGTAACCAATCATTATATCAATGAAATGGTGTTTCTTAATGCATTGTGCAATACGTTTACATTTTTTGATTTTGTATAAATGATGTATCTACATATGTATGTAGTCAAGATGGGTGTCTTGATCTCCCTCGGCACTTGCACCTATCAACATTTTCATTGCATATCTGCTTCGTCATTCTTTCATCTGCTCTTCTTTCGAAATGTTAGCTCGGTCGGAAGATGCGCTACCGTAAGTTTAGCGTAAATACGAGTAGTTTCGCAAATACCATTCAGTAGTAATTAATCTAGTAATTAACGCGATTATCGGGATCATTTATTAGGTATGTGAAACGTTTAAGTTAAATTTCATTGTTTCTAGTGTCATGTGCGGTCTTCATTGCGTCCTGTCTTCTTAAGTACTCTGGCACGTGAGCGTGTGCCGCGCTGCATGGTGACCGACATTATACATTAAACCTGCTAGTTTTAATTGTGTAACGCGCCGCGCGACGCGCCCGTGCCGCTAGCCGTGCAATTTGAGTTGTATTTCGGTGCATTAATAAATAATGCTGGGTTTTTGAATTACACTCGCTGTGCCACACGCATCATGGATTCATTTGTTAATTTGCTTGCAACATTAGATGCGTGCTGGTTTGAACGTAACAGCGTTCGAATGTTCATTGGTGAAGTTATTATATAGAGGGTTGGATGTCGTTCACCTGCGTCGTTATGTAACTGATGTATATATATCTACAGTGTTTATAGACAGTGTTTCACAAATAAGATAATTTAATGTTACACAATTATCTAATGGGCTAAGCAGCCCTATTCGTGTTGTACTATGCAAAGGACATAGTTATTTTTTAGAGTTACATAAATGTCCTTCGTCAATACATACTAGAAGTTGTTGCGTTGTGGCCGTGAATATATTATGTTCAGAAGATTCGGCGGGACAAAGATCTTGTTAATAGATATTAACAGCTTGAAGCCAAAGAATAAGTGCTAAATAGTAAGACGGAAATAAGTTTTGACGAACAGTTTTATGCATTTCTAGTTTTATTTGAATACCAAATAAAAGTGCAAAAAAATAGTGAGGCCAGCTTCGGAATCAAAGTTGGAACTATAAAACTTTAAAGCCAGCCGGACATAGCGCGGTTCAAATGAATTCTCTTTGTGTATCGCGGCGTTCACAAACAACTTTGCTCAACTTATGACGTGTGAAACAATAATCCGCGCGGCGCTCGCACCGCGGCCGCATTGCAAACTATTTACCTTTTCAACTGAAATTTGTATTGAGTTTGGATGCAACGGAGATCCGTATACAAATATGACTTAAGTTTCTGAATGATTCAGTTACCTTTACTCGTAATTACTATATAAATATTTCTTAAAATTAATATCAAAAATCCATATTGTAATGGTCACGTATTTTTTTCAATCATTTTAGGACCCTTGCTTTGCTCTCACGTGTCCGTCTTGCACTTGGACTGTTATGAAAATGGCACTTGCTTTTAGCACTGACATTTACATGTACCTACAATAGTGAAGATAGGCGTGCTGAAGTAGTAAGTACTTTGTGAGATTTCTTGTAGCTGTTGGTTAACAGCAAAGTCTTTCCTCAATCCCGAGAGTATTCCGATAACAATATCTGCGTGTGTACGAAACGTACGTATGTATAGATACACATGATCCGTTAGTGAGGGGGCACGGTTCCGGGGTCGTAGGGATAGTAATTCTGTGCACATATATCCTGTTTATAATATGTATATGTATGTATTGTACACATAGTGATAAAGTTTATCTTTCTAATACAAAAATGTACTTGTACTTAAAACTCCATACGGTAAATTCGCTTTCTCTGCAAATCCCATGCGGGCATAACATGTAAACGGGCAATATATAAAATCAGCCGCGATCAAAGCAACGGTATGTTATTTAATGAATATTTGCAGTATAGTTTTTCTTTTCATTTTATATTAAGAGAGGTTTTTAAGTTAATGCGAATAAAGCTACTATAGAGAAAAAACTCCTCATTTAATTTAAAAATTACAGTGCTATCTCGTGATGGGAGGTGGTTGATATCAGGTTAATTAGCTGAGTAGCCGGCCATGATCATTTTATCATTAAAATTACCTGCAGAAAACCTGCTCACAACGGAATATCTTTAATAATAGTACCTACATGTGAGTAAATTATAATATGAATATGAATTTGAATATCAAATATACGAATATTGATGCGCACGCGACATCGTCGGTAAGGATTGATTTGCAAATATGGGTTAGTATTTAAAATGTTAGTCTAAATTTTGGAATATTTTGAATTTTATTCAAGCCGGTTAGAGCGAAGGTTTAGAGATTTGCGCTGCATACGGACACAGTGCACTAGTGAATATATTAATACATAAATATACGCTAGAGTTGTGAGTATCATGGTTAGCAATTCCATCTGATGCTATTGTTCTACGGCTGAACGTTACCCCAGTCTCATAATGCATTTTGAGGCTATGTCTTTCCATGCTGGCCAAATGTTTGCGGACCACGCGCGGCTTAAAGAACATTATACGAATATATAAGGCGTATTTCCTCAAAATAATTTCCTTCACCGTTACAGCGTGGTATTGAACTTACAACCGGACCTGAAGTGCGTATCAGAATGTAAGCGAAGGGGTAAGTTGAGATCCAGACCAGTTGAAATAGTTTCTGCAGCGAGTGTAGACGTTACTTTACTGCTATCTACCCTCGCTTCCGTTACTCTAGCAGAAGGTCCAGGAATATAATACGCGAAAAAGTCATGTTTTATTTGTCTGTTATCGTTCTGCCGTAATATGTAATTTACGTTATTCAAGAATTGAGAACGAATGAGAAAATGTAATATTAAAAATGTACTTAAAAAAACAATAGTTACGATGTTAAAACATTTGTTTCGGTTCAAGACTTAAATAGTACTTCGCTTACCAATACGTTTCGATAAAGAATCGGCAGAAACAAAACTATTTGTAATCAGTAAATAGGTACTTGTTTTGGAGGGCGAGCCGGGCTCAGTGTAGCAAACAAACGTTCGTATGTCTATCCAAAAGCTATCTGATAAAGCAGTATTATGCCGTTACAATAAATGATTCAATTTCCTTTACGCAAGTATCGGATCCACTTAAGTATTATGAAAGTAATAGAGGAGAGGGAATAGTTTTCTTGCTGACGCTCCTTTTACGATAATGACGGAAAACGCGGTCCAATATCTATAAAATATTACAACCTCCCCCCGAATACCGGGCGGGCTGCCGGTCAAGCCGGAATAAGGTACGGGGATTTGATCGTCCGAATTAACTTCCACAGGATGATTGTATGAAATTTGAAATAGGAAACTATTGATACGGCGGGCTGCGGCGGGCCCCGTGTTGTTAGCGTTCCGGGACTAGTCGAATCCGCGGTTTCGTGCGCGGATTTTACGAAAATTATATCTGTTTCTCTAAATATATTTGCAGCTCATATATATCTTTCACTAATCCCTGTAAAAAGGTTATGCATGATATATTCACACTATTGTAACACATTCTTTCGGTACTTTGGAGACGAATAAATATGATGACGTACTTATGGGTACGTCATCATCAGCGTGTTGACGTTCTGATAACATTCTAGACAAGCCTAGATAGGCTAAAGTCTTTAGAGAAAATATTTCTAAAATTACATAATATGTGTGTACATAGGTTTGTTTTTTGTTAATATTTATTAAGCTACATGTGAGGAAGTATTTAGAAGTTGGTTAAGCGTTTTTGAATCAAACCAACTTCGCTGTCCAGTCGTCCGTGCCGTGATGTCGAGTAGCTCGCCGCGGTCTCCGCCGATGTGTAGCTATGTTAAGTCAATGGCACGTGTCCTCTCGAACACCGCAATGAGATGACACTATAAACCGTATCGCAAACTGTTCAAAAATCCATCAATTATTTTCTTTATACTTTTTAATTATTAAATTGTTTTCTTTTCAAGTTTGTTGTATTTTTATGTATCACACACAGCATTAAAGAAATAAAGATTATTCGTTTCTTTCATTCTTTATTAACACCTTTCTAGTCGTACCGAATAATTAAGTATTATCTTATTTAATTTTTTTATTTTATAAGAAAATCGTAGCGACTGATGAAGCCCACGTAATAATATGAGAGGAAACTTTTAAATCATTTTCTTACATTATTATTCTTGATGTCTTATAGTAACTATATAAAAAAAATTCTATTGGAACGGAAAAGCAGCTCGCCCTTGTATGTAGGTATGTATTAAGACGTATTGGTACGTGCTACTGTATTGTTGCTTACACGTTGCTACCCGCCGCAGTAGTTTTCAAAGATTTCAATGTCTTGTAAGTACTTGGTAAAAATTTCCGCTCAAAATGTCTGTTTGAAATAAAAAGAGACCGCTCCATCTCAAAATTCCTCTCGTAATATTGTGCGCAGTAATAAAAGGAAAATAATAGATAAAGTTTTCCCGAAACTCTAAGTAGTGCTGATACCGGGATTACAGGAAAATTGGATGGCTCCTCGAACTGGATTAACGCGCAGATCGGATCATTAGTACCGATACATCCGATTAGTGGCCCAGGGACGCTCTCATGGTCTGGGTGATAAATAAAGTGCTTTTTGTCTTCAATTGCTCGCACGTCAAACCCTCTCCCATTGATTGTTACATGACTAATATCATTAAACAAAGAAAGCCCATATATATAAAGAAATCGCGACGTGTTACATCACGCGTGTAATCCCCGAAGGGGTAGGCAGAGGCGTGTAGTACATTACCACGTTTCACCAGTTACACAGTTAATCTTTCACGTTATAATTGTTGCAGTACTCACGTATTTTATTGGGAACCTTAAGTTGGGCCCGGCCGCATGTCTGAATCAATAAGAAAATGAATGTTAAACATTTGACTAACATTTAGATATCCATGTTTACGCTACACAGTGACGGAAGCAGGTCGCTGCGCGCCGCGTGCTGGACGTGCAGTATGTTGGCGTAAGCATTGCAATGTGCTACAGAGGCTCCATCAATGTTATTGAGAGCCCGAGTTCAGTGGGCTGTGAAATCAGCAGTACAGTGGACGCCTCATTTCAAAGTTACATGTAATCTTGCTGAGCGCTGCTCGCGCCGGCTCGCTTTAATTTCCTTGCCTTGTTTGTTGTACAAAGCGCCGGTTGTCTGCGTTAGTTGCTATCATTGTATTGTACCATTACAGTAAATTTTTGAACTTTTGAAAGTAGAAGTAGAATAGAAATAGAAATACTTTTATTCCATCGAAATAATGTCATATATGTAAAAGATGCCATATGCCGTTAGAAAGGGCATCAATTTGAAGAAATGGTATACAGTTGCGCTCGTTAATTATACCAAGACAGATTGCAAGGTTACTTATAACGCTGAAAATCGGTTTACAAAATGTAATGATAGTGTAAATCAAAAATATGGGATTTTACTCGACCTGTGATTCCTTGTAGATATTCCTAACATCTTATATCTACCGTAGTACGATAGAAATATTGATACTAAAGGTACAATGTTGGCCTCAGTCGATAATTGGGAGTGTGGACCATGTAACACCAAGTGGTGTGTACGTTACTCTTGCGTTATTGCCCATAAATGAGTTTGTTATTATAACATTTTACCAATCTGTATGTTCCCACAACAGCCGCTCATCACACCCAGGGCGGCTGTTAGGTCGGACGTGTAATGTAATTAGACTAATTAGGTATTAACGTTTGGCCATTTTAAAAGTATATTGTTTTAGAAGTGACGGAATTAAGATATTAATAGATAATTTTGTGCTATTAATAAGTATGGTATTCATATTTCGTGATCTCACACTGTATTTGCCTATTTATAGTTTAGGAAAAGAAGCTAATGAACATTTTGTTCATTTGTATTCGTAGTAGTAGATACAGAAAATTTATAAGCTGTTTGATTGACTATTGAAACGGTATTCCTGTTTTGTTATATTTTACCAAATTGGAGTTGTGCGTATTCGTTCAAAGTTCAGGTTTTCAATTGAAATAAAAATTCGCATTGTTATAGATAATCTTCCGACTATTTCATTACTGCTCCCCGCGCTGCAGATCGTGCTCTGTCTACACGGGGAACGGCGGATAATTACGGGAATAAGTTAACTACTAATAAGTAGTAATTCCACTAGTCACCAATACAAGCGAATCTGCGACTGAATAAAGACGTGCATCACTTAAAATCACGTAGTTTGAGTGTGTATTTCGGACTAACACGTCTGTGTACTTTGATAGCTTATGTCTATTCATAGTTAAACAGTCGCTGTGTACAAGACGGTAACTGGAACGGAGAGTTTGCAGTACGAGGGGCTTACGTGTTGTTCTACTGAATCAAATCTCTTTAGACGTTTTCAGTTTCATTTATTCGCTCCTTTCAGCAAACACCGAGATTAAAATGTAAGGGAACTGCCATCGCGCTAATGGTCCTTATTGACCCTGGACTTACCTATTTTTATTCCGAATGAATCAATACACTGGAGTGCTCTCCTACTTGGTTGGTTGGAGATGTTTCGAGGACTCATCGAAGGTGAACGCGCAGCGCGTTATTATCGAATACACTCAGCTGAAGCAATTTTATTTTTCATTTGGTTAGTACAAGGCGAACATTGATGCAGCTGCCAGGGGACACCAGCAGTCTGCTATGGTGGATAAAACGGTCAGAAACTGACTGATGGAGGAGTTATAGATCGCCAAAATTAATATGAGTTTATGAAGAGAGTTATGAATGTACAAGAAGCACGTTAACTTCGTAAAAAGTTTGTTCATGTACCTACCTATACACGAGTACGTGACGTGCACATCTATGTATTTTAACAACATCAATATTTCTCTATATAGGTAATTAATTATGTATGTTTATCTTATACTGTTTTAACATGAATATTTACTACAGCTACGGTGCTTGCGAGGTCATATTCCAATTTCATCGGTGGTATGGTAGGCAGACTTACTAAAACAATTGTTATTATTCGTCACGGTTAGCATAGGGTGTGTACACGATTTGTGCTTTTTTAACATTGGGGGCATTAGTGTTACAGGTGCCATGAGCCCCTCTCCATTAGACGATCCGTAAATCGCTCGTCTGCCTATTCTGTACCTTCAATGGCTTTACAGTCTAATCCTACACAATAAACCCGCGTGCTGCGCGGCCGCCAAACCGTGCAATATTTACCTTAATTCCGTTATTTGGGAGTCATTAAGCAGCTGATTCCGGACAGTCAGAGATAACTTACGTTATGCAGTTAAACGGATTTAACTGGGCCGCAGCTGTGGCGCCGCCTACTGTATGAAAACAGTATTTATTATGTAAATTTTGGTAAACGTTTTCAAAACACGCCGCTTTGTAGTGTTCTGCGGAGTATGTTCGTAATTGAAATAGAGTTAATATCTGTGCTCGCAAAGTGGGAGCGTCTGGAGGCGGCCATTGAGCTGGTTCAGTTTTTATTATAAACGAGATATTGTATAATTGTAGTTAGAAAATTACAAGTTAAGTCAACAATAATATAATTCTATTACAGATGGAAGATTTTCTCCACGAGTTAGGGAATGATTTGAATGACCTCTTGGTCTAGCTTGTTTTTAATTTATTTATTTGTTAGGCTTGAGCAGGACGCGTATCGTAGAAGCCAGCGCCCTTAAAATATCTGTATTGTTATGAAATAAATATAGTGTGTTGTATGAAATATATCCAAAGTATGTCATGTTGCGTACAGGTGTATTAGTTTGCGTGTGTTCAGTGGAAACTAGCGGTCCGTCACGGACCCTCGTCGGACTGCCGTCACAAGGTACCTGATTTTAATATAATGTACAATTACGTATGTATGGCTTTCTCATTAAAATATAGTGTAATTCGCACTCGCCGCGTGCATTAAACTGATTAAACTCGGGTGCAGCTGCTTGCTCTGTAATGGACACCGGGTATATGAAAATTGTGTCTAAAGTCCTCACTTCGTATTAGTATTTTTTGGTCATCAATTACATTATCATATATACATCATGATATATTAAATATACACACACACACCCACGCATGCAAGCACACACGCACGCAAGTGCACACACACACTAGTTAGTTTAACGAATTACCCTCACCACAGTAGGTACTAATAATCATGTAACTAAATACTAATAGGTACATCACCGTATGTCATAGTCATTTCTGATTTTTCCTTAGCTTAGTTGCAGATACAGATGTATACGGGAGGGGCCCCGTAATCTGCACCTGGGCGGTCAGTTGACACACCGAATGGTCGGAGCGGGTACAGTTCGAGCAAGGAGAAATAATTTCTGCATATCAGAAACGACTTAATAACTAAACAAAAAACACAATGACTTTAGCTCGGATACACGTCCTCTTTTAATGATAAATTTTGCAGTGGAGCAGCATGATGGATGGCGCCGCCAGTTGTTGTTGGAGAGTTTTATTGAAACGTGCTATCAGACATCTCATGTGGCATGCAATCAATAAAAGGATTGTCTATAGTACATCGTTTTAACCGGCGTATATTCGCTTTATGCATTAAACGGATTAAACTCGGCCGCAGCTGCTGGTGTCATAATGAACACCCTGTGTATGGAAATAGTGTACAAAGTGTCGTTTCGTATACAGCCTTCCTTTTTGGCAATTACATTTTGTTTGTGGCCCGGAGCGATAAAACGCGAAAATGTTATATTATATCATTAATTGCAATATTCGTACTCGGTTTTAATAACTGCCTCTTGAAGAAATTATTTTAAATTACATTGGTTCCACTTAGACATTGTAGGAACACAGTACCACAATGCTAGTGTTTTATTACAAGTTTGTTTTATTATAGAAATTAATTGAACAAAAAACACTCAGTAAGACTAAAGTTGACGTGAACGAGTGCAGGGGTAGTATTACTTAGTTATCAAACACCTTCGTGTGTTCGAACCGTAAATCCGACAAAAATTAACGAACGTACTTCCTCGTAGCTCCGAACTTTTACGACGCAAAAGCAATAAAACAGTAAGAAATAATTTCCACCTACGTTTAAAGAGGTACCCGAAAATTTCGCTCATAAAACTCGGCGAGGCTTGCCAAAGCTACATTAACCAAATTGCACAAAACAAACATATCTAATAATTACGCCCGCGGCACGGAACCTCGTTCTGTAGAATTATGCGACCGCCATAACTTTTTCAATCTGAACTTCGACAATTAAATTTACTTCGGTTCCAACATAACATTTCAATAACCGCCTCGGATCGGTCGCTCTCTTCGTTTGTCTTTCCACTGATTCTTTCCTTTTAAGATATTAACTCGGAAAATTCCGCGACTAAATAACAATCTGCCTGTATTTTTCACTTGCTTTGCAATGTTTTACTTGATAGCCAATTGTATTAAATATTTTTTTTTTAAGAATTATCCCTACCGATGTTGAAGCGGCCATTGTTTGTTTATCCACGGTAAGTGTAAAGTGCAAAAGCTGCTTGAATTATCTTCCAAAGTCGCATTAGTCCCATTATTATACGTCAGAAGGGTGCGGTAATGAAACTCACCTGAATTCCATTTAGCCCTTAAGGGTAGCTCTGTCACTGCCCTTAGGTACAATGTCTTCTTTTAGAAAATATCAACAGATTGCAGTGACTATCACAAGCAAGCCAACTAATCGCATGCCATTTATTCAAGAAACGCACGATCATTAGAGTTACTTACTGCTTAGTTACTTACACGTCGGGAAATAACCACATACATAGCTCCAGGGTCTTTACACATTTAGCTTTAGGGGTTGGTAAGTTACAGTGGGCATCGGAGCTTAGGTTTATTGAATGAGACCGCAGATTAGCGAAGGGACCGATAAAAGATATTCGGCCCGTCCGAGTCATACAAACAACCGACGCCGACAGTAGTCAGCATCGGATATGTAGAATTGATAGTAACTATATATAACTATGAAGAAATAGAATTTTGTTACAAATGACTCGCGCTTACGTAGGTACTATTAATTAGGCAGAACCTGTGTTTTTCGTACACCTATATGAATATTTACTACGGTGGTATGGTAGGCAGACTTACTAAAACAGTTGGAATTAATATATTATACAGGTACTACTCTCCTCTTCCTACCTCTTCGGGGATTACACTCTTGATGATAAGTTTTTTTTTTATATATAGATACCCACTTAACTGTATAGCTCAACTTAAACTTAGAATTACATTCGTACTCATCACGCAAATATTTGTCTTAAGTGAGGAGGGAATCTTCAACCTTCAATCTTGTTCCAGCTTAGTTAGCAGGTGCCGGATGAACTGGTCAGCTGTTTAGAGGATTATGACGTTTGCTATTTCTTCTTGTAAAAAGATAATTTAATATAATCTAATTTTTTTTTATCTAATACATTACTTATCTTAGTTAGATGCTGTGTTGCTTTTAAATGTACGCATATATTTCTTTAAAATTTTGTGCCTTGTAGATTAACCCGTCATTTATTTGATAATTTTTCGTTACACTTGGTATATTTGGAGTTCCGGAAGGTTACAATTCGTAAGATATTATAAAGCTCGTCGTCACAAAGGACATATGGGCTTGATAAATACGATAAGAGCGACGGCGCGAGATCGCGAAAGAGCTCGTAGCGTGTATCATTAATCTTTGCATTACAAATTCATTCGGTAAGAACTCACTCACTTGGATTAAGCAGAATTATAAATGAAGTGTCACAGGAATGCTCACAAAAAGTGTGAATAGAGCAACGTTTGAATAACGGTTGGGTCCGTCAGTTTTTAACCGAAGGGCTCACGGAGCGGCCTCCCACCTCCCGCGGGATTCATCGAGATTATTCTCGTCTTATGGCGTCAAACGCAGGTTGCGCTGATATATTATTTTAGTCTAATCTCAGTTTTACACATAATAATGTTTATTATAAGATATTTCACACGCATCTAATAATGTAATAATTTATAGTTTCCGTAATTTGTAGGTTTGAAGCTGTTTCATTTTAATTTGCTATAACAGTCTTGAAAATATTCTTTAACAAAGTTGCAAGTAGTTAATAGTCGTTACGCGTTAAAGTTTGTCATGTGTGTATATTTCAAATAATTAATGATATTGAAAAACTAATCACTCATATTCTACCATTTTTTACTATCACTACCCATCTTACTCATTACCTACCTATCATTCTACTACTACCTGTTATTTTTCTCTCGCCGAGACCCGGCGATAGCCCTCGGTTGGTCGACAACGTGTAATTGTTAGGAAGTCTCTCGGGCCAAGTTCGGAACGAAATAGTTTGACTGTAATAAGTTGTATCATATTACAATATACATAGTTGTATATGTATGTAAGTGGCTGGCAGTGGTTGGATGTGAAGACCTAAAGATAGAGCTCAGTGGCGTTCCATTGCCTGTGTCCAGCAGTGGGCGGGAGTAGACTGACGAACGAGAATTATTGAATGAGTGTTTTCTTAATCATTAACCGTTTCATTTGGAAATTACACTAAAATATTCAATATGAATACTTAAGGCCGATACAGGTCTTTGATTTCACTTTTCAGTCCTTTCTTTATATAGATAAGTCAAGTAAGGAACATGTTTAAGGTGAGCATTATCATATAGTGTTAGATTGCCTAGGTGTTGCTTTGCTTTTAAATTATAAAAAATGTCCTATTAATGCTTTTTGTATCTTATTTTTTTTTAGTAAATATTTAACTAAACAAGGAATGTCTCCTTTAGTTAATATTATTCAGATTGCTATTATTCAGTTTTATATACAAAACAATTACCAAATTACAAACAATTACCGCTACCAAATTGTGTAGTGTTATCTATAAGCTAATAGCGTCAAGGGCCCGCTCCGACCCCTTAATGTCTGTGTGACATCCTATTCAAAAGAGGTTAGGCGCAAAGAGATTGCGTCGACAACCATTGTCGCGACTGTCACTTGTTCTCTGTTTTATTTGTACAGTCTCGCAGACAAGCGAAATTCATTAAGTACAATATTTTTTGTATGGATTTTTTATATGAAAATGAAGTAGATAAATGGAGAACAGAGTATAACCAGTAACAAAATATTACTGTGTTAAAGAGGTTTGCACAGGCAATGGGGTATCGCGACTGGCCGCGTGTGACTAACGTCGGGTCAGTAAATTGTATTCTAAAAAGAAAGAGATAACGAATGAAGATTGAAAGTTTCTTCGATATGTTTTATCAGAACATGAATTAAAATTTATAATATTAAATCAAAATAAGTTTCGCAAATTAAAGTAAGTATACAAATATGCATACCTAACGACGTTATTTTTGTACGCTGTTATTGAAATATTTTTATTGCTTGCTTAGAATTTGTATAAATCCAGGTATTGGAAGCATTAAGAATGTTGTCTCTTCGAAAATAATGGAATTTGTATGCATGTATACCGAATAAATGGTCTTTTTTCTCTGGTGGGTAGGTTTCAAATAACTAACAGCCGTTTTCGAGAGCTCCAATTTTAAATTAAAGTTAAGCAGCTACATTTCACACTAAATAATTTATCTAATTCAATGTTTAAGTTTATTGTTCATCAGTTATCTTATACGTCCCACCATAGAATAAGCGGTGAGCCAATTGCCGTATACCGGGCATAAGTTTTACAAAATAAATGTAACATCACACCTGTAATCCCAAAGAGGTAGGCGGACGAGTGTAGTACACTCCCACGTTTCACCAGTTACGTTTAAGTATCATGGTATAGGTGAACCCGTTGGCATACACCGGGAAGAGATCCAGATTGCGCGTCACTACTAGAAATTATAAATTAGAAAATCTGGAATTTGAACCCATGACCCCTCGATCGGCAGTTGTTTTTGCAACCACACCACCAACGAGGCAGTCAATAAAATGTTTACAGCAATATTTACAAAATATATTTTTTTGAATATATTGAAAACCTGATAAATAGACCGCATTATATTAACGACCATTTATCTACTATTTATTATATATTGCCGCAGGTACCTACACAAGAAATGCATGCAGTACGACCAAAGGCACGGACTAGCCGAATAATATTCTGGCGATGCTTCCCTTTTGCTCTCAAACGTATGTGAAATCAAGTTTTTCTATAAGACCCGTTTATGATCGTAAGACAGGCACACTTAGTGTTTGCAAGGAAAACGCAAGTGATATCTATTAAAATTGATTATTATTATTACACGTATGTTCACGCCAGGTCCTTTAAAAGTATGCACAGAACACCGATTGCCAGATCTCTATCCTTAGAGACCTGACTTGTCTCTTCAACATTCATCACTCTCTTTCTACAGGTACGGCGGCGGCGGCTAGGTAACCGACGGAAATCTAGGAAGATTTCCGACTCCACCATCAGCAAGTATCTGATTTTCTGTAACTATCACAAATGATATTGGAAATCGAAGCATGCTGCTTTAAAACGTTGAACATTTATACGTTCTTTTATATAATTGAGAATATTCCAACCTCAAAGACGTCGGGTCGTCTGCGGTGCGCGGCGACACACAGCCGCGTGTGACAGCTCTCTGATTTGTATGTAGATAAATGGAACACTGCTATTAAATTGATTCTCAAGACAGCTGCTCCCTCTTTTCAAGCTGGAGTTACTTGTAGCCAATACATAGTCATTCTAATGTATGTTGTAAATTGCAGTATATGTTAGTTTATTATTATTAGTTACTGCACCTCATCCACGTTTGAACTCTATCTATGAAAATAGTCAGTATTATACACCATTAATTCAAGATTTGTATCACAGGTATCCCGCATATTTATACAAATTTAGGTTGCGAATATATTGTTTAGCATATTGATAATATGTGTGTGCGTTTGTGTATGTGCGCGCGTGTGTGTCGACAAGAGAGTCCTTAGCCGTTTTAATGAAATAGGTAGAAATGTTCTTCCATCTAGGAGCAGAACCATTAGAAAGCCTGTTAATGATGTTGTAGATTGCAGTGGACTCAGTATTGAAACAAAAGAAAAAAAATATTTGCTGCCCTTGTGTCTCAAACTGCTTTTTCTGGTTTTCTTATATTATTTATATTTTACTGAACTGTCATTAGCTTTTGAAGATTATTCCAGGATTGTTCCCTGATATACAGAATTTTATATTAACTTCTATTTTATATTAACTTCGACTGTTCTTGTTTGTTCATGCAACTTTGTATTCACGGCACCCACGATATACGAAATGGAGGAATCATAAAAAGACGCTCTAGTGGATTGAAATTATGCAGTAAAGTAAAAAAACAGGTTCGCCAATAACCGGTGATAAATGAAAATGAATCGCGAAAGACAATTGTGGCTGCTTGTGAATTTTAATCTCTGAAGCAATGAAATTTATAAATTGAAAAATATTAAACCAATGAATTAATTTAAATATTACTGCACTGATAAGGAAAGGTAACAGATGTAGTGGATAGTTTTGTTATTATCTCAGGTTTGCTGTGCGAGTGGTATAATTGTTGCATGATAAAATTAGCAAGTTAACGTGGCTATAGGTAAGTCACGCCGGTCGAAAGATAAGCGACCAATGCGGAAAGAAGTTAGAGTTGTTGAAAATTGCGTAGCATCATAGGCCTCTGTCTAGCACGTGGTCTTAAGATTAGAAAAATACTTCTGAATGCAGGTAGATTCTAAAACTCGTGAGTCGGGTTGAGTGTTAACAATTTCTTGATTGAAGCTCTTTGTCCTGCAATAGACTTCCAAACGAGATTAGGGTCTTTAATAATATTTCGACTACCTCAAATGTTACAATACATTTGGGTCACTTAATAGATGGACTTCTGTCACATCGTAGAACTCGAAAAGACCTGGCTCGTTTCGTACAGCTTAAATCGAATTCTTTGTTTATTCACATACAGATTGCCTCGTTGGTCGTTGTCGTTGGATTTTCTAATTTAGAATTTCTAGTACTGACTCGGAGTCTGGATTTGTGCCCGTTACATGGCAACAGGCACCACCTGGTGATACGTGGGAATGTTCCTACTACACCCCTTTGCCTACCCCTTCGGGGATTACAGGCCTGACGTTACGTTATTTATACACATGTGGGATCGGCGATATCATAAGCACTATCGTCAGATATATTGCAGGCAAGTAATTCGGGTAATCTAACAAAGGAGACAGTGAATATATGTATTATATTCACTTTTTATTAAAGTGTAGTAAATTAGCGTTTCCAGATAATACTAACGAATCGGGCAAACGAAACGAGTTGTAGTTTCTACTGTGGAGAATCCGATCTCTAAGACGGCAGAATAGAAAGTGTCTCTCCATCCGGCGCCTCTACATGCAGCGCCTCTCTACCAGCTAGGCTCTTTTGCAGCACGTAGCTAGACGAGTATCGACGACATCGTGATGGTGCTGCTATCTCTCGGGTATCGTGCTGAATATCGTTTAACGTCCATACTAATGACCGTCTCTTACATACTTATATTTCGTTACTAAAACAGCACCAGTAGGTACATATAAATATATTTAAACATTTAATTTGAAAAGTACCTTTTGTACAATTGTTCGTTGCATGTATAATTAAAAAATAGAGGACATGCAGTCGGAATAATGTATTCTGCACTCAAAGGCAGATAAATTGAAATAACAAGATAATTTAAATTTCCATCTAACTAACGAGGTCGGCAATAAAAACAAAAAGTTGCAAAGCTGTCTGCACGCACGGCCTTTGATTCATTACAGTTGCCGATTAGCTCCGGCGCTGGCGGGCTTCGATATTCTCTATTTGGAATTCGAAAATCGTTAACCGTTGCATATTTGATTATATTTTAAAATAGAAAAGTTTTTATTTTTGTTCACGTAAATAATATCAATAAAACGAAATTCTCTGGTTAACCTTTTAAAATCAAGCTCAAAAAATAAAGGACCTTACGCAGAATTACATCAGCGTAGTTTTTAATAAGATATTAAGACCTTAAACCTTTTATTTATAAAAACCTTCAATTTTAATTTTAATTTTTTACTGTCTCGTTGGTCGATTATTGCAAGCCCGACGGCCGATCAGGATCAAGGGTTTAAATCCCGGGTCGCGTACTATTTATTGAATTTTTCTAATTTAGAATTTTTAGTAGTGATTCTCAATATGGATCTGTGCCCGGTGTATGGCAATAGGCTCACCATCTATTCCATGGGACGTAAACGTAACTGGTGAAATGTGGGAGAGTACTACACTCTTCTGCCTACCCCTTCGGGGGTTATAGGCGAGAAATAACGTTTTTTCTTTTAATTTTAACTTCTTCTATTACTCTAGTATTTGACACACTATCATAACTTAGATCGCTCTTGAATATAATATGTCAGAACCATAAAGCACATTTACATCGATGCGCCGGCTGGCGACAGCTACTGGCTGGTGGAAAAAGGAAAGTGCGGCTCATACCTGTCACTCAGTCTTTCATTACTTCTTGTACCACACGGTCTTGTTTACCAGACGTTTGGAAGTTAGGGGCAGCTAGTCTGCTGTAAATGAGTACTTCGATGAGTTCTACTTGATCCCACAGCGCTAATCAGTGCTGACATGTAAACCCTAGTTAATTAAAGGCGTAAATTGAGGGATATTTGGACTTTTGCAATAGTTCTTTTATTTTGGAACGCGTCCGATATTGTTCACTGAGGCCCATTTAGCCGACTTCCACAACATTATCACAGATGACGTGGCTGCGGTGGCGGAGGTACTCCGCGTAGCGAGATCCTTTCGGTCTATCACAAACAGAATTCGATAAAATCGTGTTGATGTTTTCGTTAAAAGATATTTTAGTCAGAGAAGGATTTATTCTTTATTTGAAATTTATAAAGACAGTAATAATGTTTTCCCAGACTATTTAATAAGGGTCCTTCGGCCTAACTAATTAGTGCCTTTAATTTGTTTCTAAGTCCTACCTAAAAGTTTAGACATTAAGTTAAATTATAATTAAAGTGACCTTAAGGCTTCAAGGGTATTATTGTTTGAAATTATATTAAAGATATTGCGTAATATTTAACACAATGCTTCTTGAATATTTTAACAATTGGAGATTTTAAACTCAAACAACAGTCTGAATAATATTTCTTGCTGTTTTCTTCAATGTTTGCTTTAATCTTGACTAACTGATTACGTTATGCTTGAATACATTATCCATATCGTATTATTATACATATCGAAAGAATACATTCTCCGGGCACATGCCGGAATACCAGGTTATCGTGAGAGACGACTGAGCTCGGCGGTGACTGATCGCGGTAAGACGCGGTTTGCCCAGACACAGTTACATGCCCAGGCCGCCCCGGTTACATCTCACGGACAGCAGAGTACACGGTACACAACGAGCCGTTCTATGCGATCTCTAACTAGGAATCCCTTAGGGGAGGCCAATGTCCAGCAGTGGATTTCCAGACAGTTGACAGGCTGTTGATACGATGTGGGGGACTGATTGCTGTATAAATAAAGAATATATTATACATTTTGTCAGAAAAACATATATCGTTTATTACGCACGATGCGTCAGGAAAATGAGCTAATTGTTCACTATAAAACAAATAGGTACACGTGGGCCAGCTTAAGGGCGGCTCGGGGAGAATCATTTGACTAAAGCGGACAGAGGTCTTAACTTTATTAATCGCTGCGCGACGGTCTGATGGATGGATAAAGGTACGAGCCAACCTTCAGACATACATATACATATATGTATATATATAATATAATCTACATGTAGATCATTTTAGTGGTAACTGTACCTATTTAGTTACTTAGAAAATGTTTTGAATTTTTGGTGAATGATGATTAAATCAGATCATAAAGTTGACAATATACAATATATTTTCTCGTGTTTGGCAATAGTATCATC
>DWEE01000082.1:0-23340 GCA_018245755.1 Parelbella macleannani | reverse complement strand
AGGTTGGCCACATTAGTGAAGCAACTAATGCTCTAATATGTCTGCCATCGAACTTAATTTACATAACCATTAACATCATGGAAGCGAAAAACAAAGGAAAGCCTAAAGATAGTTGTGTGACACCTGTTGTTCGCAACACAGCAATCCCGTAGCGACGAGTGCGGCCGATGTCGCACTGCCGAGTGTGCGCCCGCCGGCTACTCGTACCTACTCCAAGTCAAACAAGGCCGCAGTGGCCACGTTTCGTAACCGACGATTAACAGCCAATTAATAATTTATCTTAGTTTCTCACAATTTACTGCGGATACGCCCGGTGCCTTATTACTAGTTGATATTAGTTTTATGCTGGATGCGACAAGCCGAAGACAGGGCGCGATGGCGCTCGTTGGGGGTGCCTATGTCCAGCAGTGGACTGAGATAGGCTGATGATGTGTGTGATGTGTGATTAGTTTTAAGGCTGCGCGATTAGAAATGAATGTAACGTTAATGGGTACCTAATGTTGTACTACATTTCCCGTGGCCAGCGCGAACCCGCTGGAAGACCCCGCATTTGCGAGCAACGATCGTCTTCTCGTGAGTGCAACCAAGCGAACGAGCATTGTTCTAAGCGATCGGTTGAACCAAGTGTGCTTCTGTTAGGTGCAATACAAAGCATCAACGCTTATGTGATATGAACGGACGTAACGCTTCAATACGAAACGACACTGAAATCATATGCTGCCACCGAAAAAAAAACTAGCATGCGCCAAATAGCTATGCGGAGCTCACCGCTCTCGCCCTGAGCTGGCTCCTAGGCTTGCTGCTAATCATGCGAACCGCAGGCCAAGCCCCGAGACGCCGCATGGGCGTCTGCCACGCATACTTTCCTAAACCCAAATCATGCTTTTAATCACCGCTTATCCGTAAGAAATAAGGTATAGATTCATTACATGGTGATGTTACCTGTTCAGTCCTAAGATGTCATTAAACTCATCACCAGTAACGTTTAGAAACACATTTAGTACGAGTGTGTAAGGAGCTCTAATTTTTCGGTTCGTGAACCCATCGCACCGCAGGTACCTACGCAATATGTAAAGTAATGGGACAAGTGCGAAGCGAAATCGGTTGACTCATTAACCTTGGGGTCGCGCTGGCAACATTTTAATTAAAAACCGACGAACGGTTCGCCGATCTCGCCTTACAAAACCCTTCATTAGTTGTCAGCCCTACCCGCCGTTTGAGAGTTTCTCAACTTTGCCCCAATCTTCAGTTTAATTTCTCTACAGAATGTCGCAACAAAGACTCGTTAACAATAAGAGCGCGTTTTGTTTGTTTTGCCCTAGTATGATGTTTAATTTAATAACAACAAACAACAAATATTATGCCTTCACTTAAGTGTTTAATTAACGAAGCTTAAGGACCGTTCGAGGGAGTATACACTGTATGTTTTATAGAACGGAAAGTAAAGGCGTTTCACCTGTCACTCTTTTTTGTTCCGATAGTATCTAAATCTACTGGAAGAAGTTTATAATTTTACATAACAAAAAAAACTGCTAAATGCACATGTAACCGTGCTGCAAAGATTTAAAAAGGGAATCGGAAAAATTGGTACAATACTCGTACCTATGGGTTTTTATTGTGTAAATACTGTCATACTCTAAGACGATGTAGTAGGGCTGTTAATTGGTGCACCTAAAATTCAATTTAAAACTTTCAAACCTTCGAGGTTAGTTATTCTATTTGATATATAACTAAAGGGAATGTAAAGCGAAAAGCCAACAATTAAAAAAAGGCATGTGGTGTATTTTGGCAAGCAATTAGCGCGGCGGCTCACACTTCACGCTCCACGGCAACGGCGGCTGCGAGACAGCAAAAAAAAGCGTGAAACGCGCGCTGAAATCGGTGCGTACACGCTTCAGGCCCCATTGCGAGCCAAACACGCCGCTGAAAATATGTCCTGCGGCCGCACACGTCGCCACATCTAACATTTAGCTCGGAACACACATTGTCTATTCAAGACCAGAACGAATGGGGGCACGCATTTCTATTACTCTCCGTGTCATCTCCATTTTTTGTTTTGTTTGTCGTGGAGTCACGAGCGGCGCGCGGGCTGGTGCTGCAGGCGGCCCGCTCGCTCGCGGCCGGCCTGCTGGCGAGCCGGTCGGGTCCGTGTGCTACGCCGTGCTATTGAAACACACGGAAGAGAACTGTAACTCATGCAGATATATGTATGTAAGCTTTAAAACGAATCCTCACACCTATATTTCACTGAAGGGATGGGCAGAGGAGTGTAATAAACTCCCACGAGATGCGATATGTGTACATATTCACATTATTTATATTCATATGTGTTATAAAAGTATGTGTATATTGGCCTCGATAATTGCAAGTAGAATAATAGACCGTAGCAGCAGGTTTCCTAGCCGGCCGCGTCTGCCTGCCTCGTTGGTGAGGCGGTTAGTCAAGCAAACGCGACTGCAGATCAAGGGTCAGCATTTGTGACCGGTGTATAGCGATAGGCTTACCCTCCATAGTGGGAGGTATAACATAACTAGTGAATCGAGGGAGGGTATTACGTTACTCTGCCTTGCCTGGTTTGCATTTACGTCTCGCTCAGCCGGCTGATTTGATAAAGTCTTTGGTGATAAAACGCCTCCATGTTTCTTTTTAGTTGATTGATAACTGAACCAGATAAAGTTTGCGAATCGAGCCGGCGACGGCATTTATTAAGTACTACATAAACTCGTTAGCGCCACATCGAGGAATTAGAGGTGAAGTTGAGTCGTGTAGTAACACGTTATCGGTAATTGGCGCTTCTAATTAGCAAACTGGAGAAATAACTAAGTTTCTAACCATTTAGCTACATACATATATTGCCTTTTAAATTTTTATTCTAGTTACAAATTAACCGTAAATAAATTCACCTTGACGGAATTTTATATTATATACAGTATCGTTATAACAATAAGAGATTCGACGTCTTTACCGCATTCCAGCTGAACTCCACAGCTGCAGAGAGCTGAGATCGCCCGCTCCTGCCACTGGGGCGCTTCTCCGACGTGACTACTAGTGTTCTATTGTGTATCATGTAATAAGTTTCATTTACTGTAGCAAAGAAGCTATCTTTAATTTCACGTCGTTCCTGATGTATCCTTTGTAAAGAGTAGGTACTTGACATTCATAAGGCTGTTAACGAGGCTTCCAACAAGAGTGAACAGTTATCAACTAGCGATACTAACCGACTGCGCAGAGTGCCTTCAAAATCTAGCAAATTCCAAGAAAGTGACTTTCTTCCTTCTCATACAGTAATAATGAAGGGAACCGGATTTACACAACAAAATATCAATGTAATTCCTGAAGAACAATTATAACATTCGCAAACGACGTTTAACAGATTACGCTACTTAACTTGGAAGCTAAGCATCCTAATAAGAATGGTATGAAGGCGACGCGAAATAATCTGCAGGACAGTTGTGGAGTCTTCTCGTTTGTTGCATAATACGCATACATGCATACTTGACTGCCTTGTTCATCGAGTAATTGCAAGTGCGACTGCCGATCGGAAGGTCCTGGGTTCAAATCCCAGTTCGGGTACTATGTATCTATAGGATTTTTCTTATTTAGAATTTCTCGTACTGACTCGGAGTCTGGAATCGTGGCCGGTGTATGACAATGGGCTCACCATCTATTTATTCCATGGGACTTAAACGTAACTGGTGATGTTACTTTAAATAAAAAATAGTAGTAAAATAGTATTATTCTACAGTGTTTGTATTACAGAAAAAGGAGAGATTGAATTGGACCGCTACATAATATATTGAATGTGCCCACAGCAATTTTAACTCTTCAACTCGACTCCAAATGATCTATTGCCGTTTGTCCTTTCTAAGCCGCTTAGCCCTTTAGGTATCTTTATTACACGGTAAAACGTATTTCGGACAATTTTCTATTTGCCATGCATTGTATATATTCTGGAGACTAAGCTAACCAGACCTGTATGACTAGACGCAGAAAGATTTTATGACATGATCCAACACGCCAGTCACGTACTGGAAGCGCCTCGTCCGCGTGGCCCCAATAAATGGAACCGCTCGGGATCAAATCGCTAACATAAAAACAATATCGCGTTCCGGCTCGCACATTAACTTACACGGAAACTTTATTGTCCAGTAAATTGAAAACATGAATATTTTTCCAATGAAATTGTATAAAAATTACGCCGGCGTTTGCTGAAGTGGAACTAACGCTTTACAATAACATCCTCCCGCGAGGATCTGGCAGAGAAGGGTTCAGTACAGAGCACGTACGGTTCCACAGCTCGTTTGAGCAAATACTCACTGAAATTCATAACTGGTTATGAAAGGTTATGAAAGCAATTATGAAAAACCGATATTCAGTGGTCAATGCTGACCACGGACATCTCTGTAGTACCTATCACGTTACACTGTCACCATGCGTCATACCTTGTGTCTATGTTATCTGTTTTCACAGAATAGTCACATATTGATTGAATTTTACTTTCGACGGCTTGCGATACGAAAGGCAAACGTTTTTAACGAAATCTTCTACATAGTTCACATCTGCTGCCGCCTATAACGTGTCACAACTGAGATATCTTCTCTACTTCCCTCAACAAAAGCGATGGTGCTTCCGCCGATTATGAGGTGCGCGAAAACTGTTATTACTTTAGAGAAATGTATGGGGAAACTCCGGTTGAATTTACTTTTTTCACTCGTTAGTCAGCTATCCCGAATAACAATACTATAATTAAACTCGTACTTATTGAACCATGTCCGTACATTCTCATGAAAAATGTAACGATATAATGGATGTAGGTGTAATGCTAGCTGAGCCCCTGGTCAACAATGTGCTGATGTCTGCTGAGGGTAATGACGTTCATTTTAAATATTTACACGTCATCCATGTACTTCATTGTTTTTCATTGACTTATTGTTTACCGTCATCCTAAGCATCCTCTGCCCGTCTCCGCCCACTGCTCGACATAGGTCTCTCCAATAGCTCTGCTAGTACTGAGCTCGATCTTCAGCTCCAACCACAGACAACTAATCCAACCAGAAACAGTAATTCCACCAAGCCGGAGGGCGCCCTACGCCGTTTCCCAAGGCATGGTCTCCTCACGAGAAAACATTCTTTTTCTATATAACGTACATATGTATGTCATATTTATTTTATAGGTATCATTTCACGTGCATGTGTGTGTTAAGTTCGCACATCGGCACCCATTCTCCGGCGACACCTACATGTTACGTATACTGCGAGATATTGTACGTTGAACGAGTTGCGCCCTCGTACTAACTCCCTAATAAACTTAGCTGCTGCTGATTCATGACTGCATTCATAAAATAAAAAATTATAATTGTTCAGGAAATTAAAAGTGGATAAACGATAAAATAAGTCTTTCATAATAGATGAGGATAAAAAAACCGAAGGGTACAAAACTCTTAATTGCTGGCATAATGCAATGTACCAGTACGAGCGCAGGCCACATGTTCCAGCGCGCGCCACGCTCGCGGCCCGGCCGCCCCACACTGGTGTTGGAACCACACTCTAGTAATAATCGTGTCTGTAATTACTGCTTATTGGTGTGGATTTACAGCAGTGCAATTAAAGCCGGCTTCCCAGGCGTTTACAAGCGGGTTTTTTTGTTGTTTTAATGACTTCCCACCGATATCAATGCTTTTCTGGGATTCCTTGATTTGATCGAAACCGTTTCGTTTCATTTCGAACCTTACAAATTATACACAGATTGTGTACAAGATTGAAATTACAAATTGGGGGAGAGAATTTAATATCTACTTTATTGTATCTCATGAAACCATATAGCTCCGCATTCTGCCTGAAATGTGTCTAAAATAAAGGTATATTTACGGCTTTCATGTAAGCGATACATTAAACAATGAAATTATTATAATAATCTCTGCTAGTGTTCTATTCGCGAACACAATGGAAACTGTTTAACTTATTCATTTAAAGGAATACAACTTTGAATAAAACCCTGCGTTCCAAAACATTCAATTAACAGAAATTTAACGCCCTGCGTGTAGGGCGGCCCTTCGCGGAAAAACAAACACTCCTAAAAATGGCTCCAAATGACATGTGAAATGTTTCACCGTCACGATGAGATATTGTAATGATCCGTTACGAAAAATGATAATGTGGCCCATGCGAGCGCGGCATTAGGGCCGCGGCCGCGGGGCCGGCCTGCGCTCCGTCGGGCTGAGGGACGGCCTAGGCAGTCGCCGGGAATGGAATCAGTTAATGGCACAAGGCGATAGTGTCGTTCGACATCGTATGCTACAAGTATATATGTACTTATATACAGTCATGTTCATAAATATTAGGCACCCAGTGAATTGCTCAATACCGGCAAATCTGTATTGCTGATTGTTTTAAGGGAATGGTTTAAGGTTACTTCCAATGTTATTTAACAAAAGAAATGTCGCATCTGAAGCTTGTAACATTCTTGCAGTGCAATAAACAATAAATTGCAGTGAAGTGCATTTTTCATGCATTTTTTATGCGGCTACAACAGTGTTTGTCAACCCTAATTTAGTAATTAAATAATGCCCAAAATACGCGAAGTGAACAAGGCATTAGCCAGTTTAGATGGCAACCAGTGTGAAGTATGTGCAAAATATAATAAAACCGTTTAAGAATACATTCAGCCGTGAGAATTACCCCGAAAAGTCAGAAATCATGAAACCACGAAACGTGAGAACCGCTTTTTGGCTAGAGGCTCTATGAAAAATCGATTTCAGTCATTTCATGACTTGGCTGTAGTCAATAATGTGGCATTAGGAAAAACAATAAGTGCTGTTACTGCGAGAAGACTTCTGCAAATTGGCCCTAAAGCCTGTAAAGTTCGCTAGGAACTTCTTCTCTCGGAAAAAAATCGAAAACCTCGCTTAGACTAGGCCAAAAAATACTAATATTATACCGAGGCAGACTGAGACAGAATATTTCTAAACCATATTTCCATAATTTCCTACTTCGACTCCGTTAACTATTACGTACGTGGCTCTCTACGCAATTCTTCTCCCGGCATGTAGGCACATACATTGTTCTTCGAAAGATGAGTAGGTATCTGTGTTGGAAACAATTTCCATTAAAACTTCTTGTTACTGCGTGACATCATTTCTTTCGTGTGATTGATTTAAGTTTTAAAATTGCAGCTTTATTGTCGTCTGGATACTTTGGACGTAAAGTTTGTAATTAATGTTAGACCTGTCGCGAAATTTAATACTACGGACTTTTAATACTATGGATAAATATTTAGAATTTTTAAAAATTCTTAATAAATCTCCAATTATCTTTAAGGCAAGTGGTTACAGGATCGCCTATCTCTATTTTCCAATTAACCGAGAGAGCGATGAAACTCATTGAACTGAATTTACGGATTAATTCGGCATTCTATTACGCCTCAATTCAACCTGAGCCGAGTACTTACGCTAAATCTATTTCATTTATTCAAAGTGTCAATTCAAGAGTTTCGTTCATCTATCAATGTTTCTGTTTGAGCAACATCACAGGCTCATCAGTGACACTGAAGCGCCTCGTATCTGTACTAGTGCGAGCCGCTCGCGCCACCACTCCAGTGCCGCAAGTCGCAACATCCGACTCAGCTCGGCGACGCGGGCATGCGGCGCGGCCGTGCGGCGCGATCACACATGTTGCCTTTTTTCTTTCCGTCTTTTTTTCTGTCGGCGTCTCTTGCTCCTTTCCTAATGATTTAAATGAACATTCCCATATTTTATTAATTTGCTACATAACTGACGCTCGGCCGGCTGAGTGGGTCGCGGCCGGTTTGTTTTGACAACGATAAATTGAGCGTTTGTTGCGAGACCCTGCCGCCCGATTGAACCAACGTGTCACTAGTTTATAATGCACTGCATGAGCCGGACAGCTAGTCGACGAACACAAAAGGTGTATATAGCATTTACGAGTATCTATCGACGAACCGTGGACCATATAGTGTATGTATAACAATATATATAAACATTTGTCACATTATAGCTTTATGTGAGATTATGTAACAAATACTCTATCTACTACCTACGTTTTCACGAGCATTTTAATGCGTCGTACGTATAGTTAAACTGATCTACGTTGTCGATTACGGTTGATATCATTGGACAAAAAAAACACAATAATGCGATAAACGTTGTGCTTTAAAATTTCTTCTACACTGATTGGCAGTTAATAATACATGTCCATCGAAAAAGCCCCTCGAGTAGACGCCATCCTCGACGCCATTCTCTGTTAAACACCTAGCAGCTGTTCGTCGAACCGACAACTGAGCTTCACAGTTAAAAGCATCCGATCCACCCACACTCCACAAAAGCTTTAGTCCTTCAGAGTTTTGATTTGTACCTGTTCCTTCACTCGCTTTGCACAGGCAATAACGCAAACTAACTCAACATGCAAATTGCTCTATGCCGTTGATACCGCTTTCTACTCTACCCTCCCCAACGCGGGAGGACCGATAAGGAAACCGTATGAAAGAACAGCCACGGAAGTTTCTCCATACGTGCGGGACACAGATCTGCACCACGATATTGTAGTTCTTGATGAAGCAAGCTGCATACTCGCATGGATGACCTCATTCAGAAATATTAAACAAATCTTATCTTGTGTCCTGCATCTTATCATCTTGTGTTTTGTAATACAAATAATAATATGTAATTTAAAAATAAAAAACAGACAATCACAAAACGTTTATGACTTTTGGAAAAAGAGATTTCGCAACTCAAAAGTACCTTCTCATGCAAACAAATGAAAAGCGAGCCACCGAACGATTTTCACTCAAACCATCAAAGAGGCGAGCATTTAGTGGAATAAAAAAAAGGAAAAAATGTTGCGAGGCGAGCATTCTGTGGAATAAAAAAAATACTACCACAAAATACCTTTATATAAAATACTATTCCGTGGTGTATAAATGTAAAATGTAGTAAACAAGTAACATGTATATCTCGTCCCGAAAGACTCTTGTACATCACGTGCGTTGTACGTACTGGTAACTGTGGTACCTGGTAACCACTGATCTCAATCGCGCGCAGTTGACATCACGGAGACCGCCTTTGCTATTTGCTTTTGTGTGAAAGTCGTATACGTACTGAGACGGTTAAGCTCTGATTACTTGGTAATGACGGTTTCCAGCTAATAGCAATGATAACCTAGTGATTTTGTACTCAGTCTCCAACACCAAATGTCCTGAGTTTAAGTCGTCGCGTACAACTTTGTAAAAAAAATTGCACACGCAAGTATCAAGTAAGTAGCAAGTGCAAGTATCACTTGCTATAACTACTGTGGCCGACCTCTGCCCCATCTTGGGGACATAGGACATTAAAGTCAAGTCAAGTGAGTCCAACTGTAACTGTTAAGGAAAGCATTGTGAGGACATCTGAACTCGTTACAGTTCTCCGTGATGTTCTCTAAGATTCAATTACGTCCCGTATATTGTATAGAGATGTGGTTGGTACCTTACTTATGTTCCACTGGTAGGCACTACGGAATCTCGAGAGATTTTAAAAGACCGAGGTCTAAGTTGGAGTTTAATGGCTATACTTTCATCTGACGAGCGGCGGCCAGCAGGTTGACGTCCCTGAGATCTCGAAAAGTCTTTAAATAAGCTGTAAACTTGCCACTAGTATACGAAAGTCGTGCGGTCCGACATTTCTGGCGGTTACCATCACGTTTTAGGCTCTACGTCTACGTCTCTCTATGTATTGTTTGCAATGTATCATTTTTCCAGAAGTGTAACTATCATTTTTAAAACATCGTTACCAAAGGTCCCTTACAGGGTAGGCAGAGAGCACTCTAACTACCACCACTTCTCTATTATCTAAGTAGTCTCGGAGACCGGCGTGGGTGTACAAACGGAGCGATGAATGTAGAGGAAGTTCATGTACGTGGCCAATGTCGCCATCATCATCAGCCTATTCCCGTCCACTACTCTATATCGAGCAAGCACATTAGTGCTACAAGTTATTTATTTACGACTACGAGTATGTATTCCAAAACGACGTAGTTGTGTGTGACTCGGCTCGGCATGCCGAGTATAATCCGCACTAACAAACCCCGCCGACCACGGCGCTCGGCGCGGGCCTCGTGCGGGCCTTATCCGATTTGCATCCGAGTGAAAGTTCGCTACACACCGACACTTCCGCCAGCGGTCCACTGACGAGGATCAGCATCCACGCTCCTTACGACACTATATTGCCGCAATCCTGTACCGCCTCCACCGTCCACGTCACAGGCGACAGCTAATGATCGACTGTACGCAGTTTTCACACAACTTAGAAACTCCGCTCTCGAGTTGCGCCTTATATATTCGAGGATACCCTCGAGTTACATTTTTTCTCGTCCGTGGACCGCCGCTACAGGTTTCGACGAGCCGATGCAACAATGGAGCCGGCTCAACGCTAATACCTATGTACACACATTCACGATGTATTTAGCACAATAGGGCTCGCAGCACGTTATGTCGCCAAAGAAAGTGAGTTTTCGTTAGTTTTGGACTGGTCAGAGCAATCTGTCGGCTGATTCTATATTTTACATAAACGTATTCGAATGTTAAGCTTAGATATTATTAAGGATAATAAATTATACAACGTTCCAATTTTAAAATTAACATTCTGAAATTGTGCGTGCACCAAAAGAATACCTCTTTTGTGCTGCGATATACGTACACACCACATAAGTAGATAAATACTGAACCTGAGAGGCTCCTCAGGTCCTTCGATCCTTAACCTAAGAACAAGCGTTTATTTAAGACTACTGGGTATTGATCAGTCAACCGCATTAAATAGATATTATCTATTCGTGTGGTATATTAACATTTTAGTATCATAAGCAACTGTAATATTATTTGTGCCTTACAAGCACGGCTAACAAACTAAGAGCAACTATAACTTTCTAACAGTTTTCATATCTACTGTAGCGATACGGATTTTAAAGCAAAAATGACAAAAACACACTCGGCAGCTCATATCATAAGCTAACGCCAACTCCGCGAGGCTGGTGCGCGACCAGAACAAATGAATAAGCTAGCGTGAACACTCACACCCACTTACACTCATAATAGCCAGCAACAGCAGCGCAAAAAGTGAAGTACTCCATGATACTCCGCGGCGGCATTGTCCAGTGCGTCAGTTCCGCGTAGCGCCCCGCGGGACCACTCCATTTGACTCGACAGCCACCAGCGCGCGCCAGCCTGCCCCCGCGCGCAAACTTCGATGTTATAGACATTCTTATTCACCTGTTTCTCGGTATCTTACCCTTTCAATATTACAACTGTTGGTAAACAGTCAGCTTAACCACAATGAGGTTTTCGGATGAAAATAAAATTAATTTTATGATTGATGTGCATTTTTGTTGCCAGCCATTGAACGAGTGTTTGTAATGATTGAACGGAGACGTGTTATTAAACATTTAAGGGATTTAAATATAAAACCTGAGTAATTCAACTTTGTGAGGTATATTCCCAAGTTCCATAGACAACATGTTCTCCAACCGCTAGGTAGCCCCTCTGCACTTAATTGATATGGTTACTTTATTATAGTTCTAAAACAAACAATATCTAGCCGAGGTAACGATGGTTGGAGACTAGACCAAAGCGTATGCAATACGACTCACAACAAATGGCTTCGTAACCTCGAGATAAGGCTGTGTAAAAAGGTAAACTAGTCTGCTGGATAAATATTATCGAATATTTTATGAATTTCAGCGTCAAAACTTTGCAGTGTAATAAAAGTGTTTGTCAGAAACCTCACGACGCTGCCCGGCGCGTCCCTCCGCGCTCGAAGTGTCAATGAAAAGGTTATAATGAAACGTGACTCGCGCCTTTTGGACCTTCATGTTACGGAAACTGACAAAAAATCATAATACATTTGTTTCGTAATAAAATATTTTGAGTTACGTCGCATTGGGGAACACAAAAAGCTTAATATTCTTGTTAAAATTGAAAATTACTTAAACATTGTTGTAGATGACGTACCTACATAAGTACAGAGAAAGTACACTTTACGTACAAATGTAAAAAGATTGAACTGCATGAACACCAATATTGTTAACATGAGAGTGACTCTTATCGCTGCACTTTATTCTGTTTGTGCAGCAGACAAGACTATATTGAAATAGTCATAGGAAATAGACATACATATTTACTGTTCATGGAGTGAGCACTTACATCTCACGCTACATATCGATTATAGAAAATGGCACATTAGTAAAAGCCCTGAATAACACGGGTCTGCCATGAAATAGTCTTCTAACAATTGAATATCAAATGTGTAGATTTCGACCAATAGATTCCAAACATAAGCTTTGTTTTAATGTATATTTGTTTTGTTAATCACGTCACATTCTTTTTTTATTTGCTTCAAAGAAAGTATGATGTTTACAATTGATTTAGGAAATATGCCGAATACAAATTGTTACTTTGTGATAACTAAAAAATCATATTATGTATGCAAAACCTACACAAAATTGTATGGAGAATAGATACTTAGATTTATATTAAAAATTTACACGGGATACCTATGTTGGTCACAATAAAAAAAAAATGTCCTTGAACCCAACTTGATAGCTCTTGACAAAGTATTTTTTCTCCCATTTTACATCAAACTTACATTTATAGTCAAGTTCATCGCATGAAAATTTGTCCTGAGTTTAGTGGGCACCGAACCTATAACCGTGTGCTCCGCTATTGGGATCGCTAAGCACAGCGCACATTTAACATTTGCTTACACTTGGCGTATTGACAAAGTCCCAATACTCTTACCGATAGTAAGTACAATGCCCTGGAACTAAGGCTCTATATTCTATAACAACTAGGGGTTTCTTAATGACAAATGTTGGGACTTACAGTTACATGTTCATGGAGTTAAATTGGACTCTGTTCCGACACTCCATTATAATCGGTAGTGCGTCCGAGGAATGTTCAACAGTTATGTTATACATACATACATACGTCAGACTGACTGCCTCGTTGGTCGAGTGGTAGCTAGCAGGCGCGACTTCCGATCGAGAGGTCCTGGGTTCAAATCCTGAGTCGGGTACTACTAGATTTTTCTAATTTAGAATTTTTAGTAGTGACTCGGAGTCTGGATCTGTGCCCGGTATATGGCAATAGGCTCACCACTTATTCCATGGGACGTAAACGTAACTGGTGAAACGTAGGAGTGTACTAAACTCCTCTGACTACCCCTTCGTGGACTACAGGCGTGATGTTACCTTGTTACATACGTCGGACAATGGAATAGGGGTTGCGTCTATTGCCAGACCCCGGGCACAAATCCAGACTCCGCGTTACTACTGGAAACTTGAAGCTAGCAAAACTCAATAACACTTTGACCGACCCAGGAATGGAATCCAGAACGTCTTGACAAGCAGATCAGCAGCAAACAGGAAGCAAACACTCTTGAAACAAATACAGCGTTAATTTTTTTATAACTAATAATATGTTAATTTGAATAGTTCAGTAACATATTGTGTAGTAGGTAGGATAAAGTTAGTTAATGGTAATAAAATGCACCATGTATTAGGCCGCGCCGCACAGCCTCACTGATTGATGGAGCGGCGGTCGGCGGGGCGCCGAACCGATATGTCCGCCGAGTCAATGTTCCACAAGTGTCTAGCAGGCAATTATTGGGATTGCGCTAGCCTCCCTAAAAACAGGCTTGTATACCCAATGTAGTTTATTTGACGCAATTTAAGTCGACAGCTATGCTCTATAGTTAGTTGAAAATCTGTAAACTGTATTTACAATCTGGTTTTTCCATAACATAACATAACGCCTGTAATACTCGTATAACTTTTTACGTTTTTTTATATTTTTACTTAAAATGAAAAACTAAGACCTACATTCTATATTTTAATGTTTAGTCTGTTCTATCTTAATTTTCAGTAATTAATACTCATTTTATTATAAAGATACTATATAATAAATAGAAAAACAGAGATACCTATGTGCAATCACACAATCGAAAACAGCTGTTTAAGAAAATTTTACGAATGAATCTCCAAAAAATTCGTAGCGGATCGAATCGCGCAACAATCGCAGGACAGCGCGCACAAACGCGCAATCGCACAATACGCGGCCACAATACGCGATAATTTGCATGACGGCTTTTTATCGACACAGCTTTGTCGACACAGCAGCTGCGCTGGCGTGACGTCACACGCTCGCTGCGTTAGATACTCGTCGACTAACGAAACCGTCGACGCCCCGCATTTTCACAACCACCGCTTGTCATCCACAGCACGCACACGGACACCAGACTCGTAGCGGCGACAATGCGTCGACGTAAAGGTTTTAGTGAGTTAACTATTATAAAAACCCATCCCAGGCTCTCTAACTTCTCATAGCATATGCGTCCGATACATTAATTCTATCAATAATATAGGCATAATATACATAATATATAGATGAGATCAATATAAACATATTGTCTCACCCATTACCGATAGAGGCAAACAGAGCCTAAGGATTGTCAGCTGCTACGATGTGCTGGCAAACGTTTTTCGTCTCTTCTAAATTACCTAATTAAAATCGTCAATAATTCTCTTCTGTTAAAGAAATATTCGACCGTCCGGAAGTACCTCTTAAATAAACCCAATTGACAAGTCTTTCCTGCGAAATAGGATATGTTGACCTTTTTCAAAACGAATATCGTAGCTATTTATTTGCTATGTTGACGCTTGCCTTGTAACTCTGTGATACCAAATGTAAGCAGGTAACTTATAAATTAAAACGTCGTGGCTCACTGCGGAAAAGGTTTCCTTTAAAACTATAAATATTCCACCAGTCAGTTACTTTTGATCTACATCCGTGTTTCGTTTAATAATTGATCATATAATTTCAAATTTTAATAGTATGAGATTTATATGTAGGTATATGTACGTAAGTTAACTAAGTATACAGTAAGCTTCGCTTACTATCATCTAAAGAGATGTTACAGACACAGATTCTTAGTGAAAGTCATTTTTTGGTCTAAACAATACTTATGTACGCTCGCAGCTAGAATACACTAAGGCATACGAGTCGAGTCTCAAATGGTTCGCGTTCGAAGCACGCTCACAAACAGTGACAAGCGTGACGGCACTATTACATAAATTGACACCCTTTTACCGACTACGACATATAGAACCCTGTGATTTAGTATTATTACCAGTAAATAAAAAGTAGTAGGGGAGCAAAGAGGTGGAGCGAAATGATATTGTAATAGCCACGAGTAGGGCCCCGAAATAGTGCCCCGGCAGCGACTTTGTAATTGATTCGCTTGTCCCATGAGCGGTTACGCTGTAGTAACTTTAGTTTGAATTTCGCCGGTCGGAACAGCGCAGAGGCTGCGACAGAGGACTCTCGGGTGACTCATAAACGATACAACTATTTTTATCGCAGCCCGAACGAACATTTAAAAGAAACTAATCTAAAAAGTGCCAAAAACAAAACTACCATTTTAAAGGTGGTTTAGTCAAATCAATAATAACTTAAAAGACTTTTTATGGCTGTGCAAAAAGTGTGTTGTGAATTACGGGATTAATATTGGGCGGCGAGTGGCTCGATGAGTGTGGAACAGTTCTGCAATTACAAGAGTGATTTACAATTCGTTAGGTCCGTCGCGAGTGCTCTGTGCAGTGAAAGATAAAACGCGACCGCAATTAAAGTTCCAAAATGGATTATTCAACAGGAACTACGTCTTCGGTGAACAATATGAGGCCAATCTTCGGAGCGTACGCTTTTCAAGGTGAGTCACTAAATTATTATAGTCCGTAGACACGATAGGATACGAAGACACGAGAAAAAAGGCCCGATATGGTTAATTACAATATTCCCAGGTACCAATAAAACAAGCAATAATACGTCGGAATCAAAGACCCGAAATCAATATCGACTATTGCCTAAACAATAAAAAATTGGGCACAGCACATTACAATTATATCCCATAAACGGTTCCGTAAAGAATTATTATAACACGGCAACTCAAGCTGCCTGCGCGCCGGGCACCGTGCGGCGCTCGGCCCAGCGCCGCATCGCGATTAGTTAACACTCTCAGCCACTATCACCGATGCGTCATTTTTGTCATTGTACAATTTTACAAAAAAACCAAACACCATTAGCCATTCTGACGCGCGTACGAGCCTCGGCCGCGAACGTAACGGTCGGCTCACACAATGTATTCCTGCAACTCCACGGACCTCTAAAAAAAGAAGATACCTTTCAAAAAGCCGCTTATTAACCTCTCATCGAATCCGACCGTAAAATGTAAACTCGATAAAGCCACCAATTAAAACTAAATATGAGAATCTCAATAATCAAAGCTCGAGCCGCTACATCTGACACCGAAAAACTTTTCTCTCAAAAAAAATAAATCGCGTTTTTTTGTAACAAACTCAAGGTCACAGACGCAGCATGATTTTCGCCTTCCGACTATTACGAAGCGCACAATAATGTGGCGGCCGCGAACCTGATAGAGCCAATTTTGAACCGTGTGTCGAACACGAAGCAATTCGTTCGGTTACCAAAACGACAAAAAGCGTATTCGGTAAAGAATATAAGACAGGGTAGCTGGTGATAATAACAATGCTTTATGAAAAGGTTTAGCCAACTAATTTGTTTTTTCTCGGCTACTGTCGATCTCGGTAGCGATGCAACCTTTTTTTGTTGGAGGAGATCAATCAGTCAAAATAACAGTGTGATACCGCCTTTGATGCGATCCGCCCGGTCAGGTTTAATCTCGCCTGATACATGATTAGATCACCGATGATGCAGCAGAGACGCCTCGCTCCAAATTGGACGAACAGAGCGGCTCGCTCGCCGCGCGCTGCAGCACCAGCTAACGAGCCGCCGCCGGCCCGCGAGCGCGCCCGTGCGCCAACACGGTGTACAAGTACCTACTCGTAAACAAACACATGTATCACCGAAAAAACACAAATTTTTTACATGTTCCTTTGTCACATTTAAGGTGACGTCAAAAAGTTTATAAATTATTTTATTTCGATTATAAGGGGCACGTCGGTTCAAGAACGCAAGGCAAGCGTTCGTAAGATTTGCGAGCCCGGCGCAACAGGTTCTCGGAGGGACGACGTCAGTAATTAATTTTCTCTAGCACTACCGACACTTTGAGGAAATGTTATGAACTCGTTGCTTTCAGTTGGGTGAATAATAGTAGTCAAACGTCATCAGGAGACTTAAGTCAGGTGTTTGAAAATTTATTTGCTACTACTTGATCTACATATTATATGTATTACAACAGCGTGTAGTATGCGCCAGATCCGTGCCCAGCGGTAGGACACTTGTGCACACACTTACACGTCTATTAATTCGCGCACCAATTAAGATTACACATGAAGCTACCCCGCCGCCCGCTCATTGAGATGTTCTCTACGGGTTCCTTGCGAAGGCTGTGCAGTAGCTAACAAGTGTACCGTTACATCCTCGAGTTTGTTTTTACAAATAAACCAAAACCAACAAGACATTAACACACTTAAACCGTGCTCTAACTGAATATCAACATTTGTTGCTGCGCACGCGGCGCCCGGCAGCCCACCGCAACAGTGGAGGAGCTGCGGTTTCTCACTTCGAATGAAAGGCCGGTGAAACAAATGATGTCAATGACATCGTAATGACCGTCCATCATTTCACGAAGCCGTCAAAACTGTCTCAGCGGCCGTCAGGGCTGCGCGCGCGGCGCTGACCAGTATATTCATTGAGCACTTGTCGTCCTGTCCGTTCTGATTTCGTTCTTCACTTTATAGCTTCTCACTGCTAACAGAACTCACAATTTTTTTTTAACATACATGCCTGAAAAACCTGTTTTTAAGCTTCATGAACTTCAACGCCATAATATAATGATGATGGTCTAAAAAACTAAGCAACATCAGGTCGTTGGTCGTCAGGACGCCCCAAACATCGCATCTTCGCTAATCGTGTAACTTGACTTATAATCAATATACATATGTAGAAACATAAGCAGTCCTCAAATCCAAGTGAACTTACATAACATACATGAAAATTAACCAGACCTTGTCGTATGTGTCATATATGAGAAGTATGAGCAACCATGAGCCGTGTAAAGTTTGTGACAGCCCTGTTTATTCGGAACTTTTTGCGGCATCTGATAAATTTCGCGTTGATGTGTTACGAGGAGACAATGAGAAATTTCCGCTCCCAGCACGCTCGCAAGTCGCGATAACACACACTATTGCGGTCGCTTTTTTAAATACGTGCCCCTCCAGCATATACTCATTTCCTCTGTTGTTATTGTATTGCAAAATCCATGCAAAATATTCACAGTTGTAAGTATACCATTTTTACAAAAAAGAAAGACGGTATTTGACGCCTCGCAGGATTCTTGCACCTTTTTTAAACCGCTCAGAAAGCGAAAGTAACCAATTTACTAAATTTAAACATGAAACAATAGTTCTATGGATACAAAATAAACTTATTAATGACTCTCTTTTATTATAGAAGCTATAAATAGCCTTCGCTACTGTTTGTACTACGATATGTATGTATAAATAAACTTCGCTGTTAACAATCTTCTCTTTATTCAAGCTCCGTTCAATGTGGCTGCCTCACTTGTATTTACCACTCATGCAGGATTACCGGGTGGTTCCCCCTATCGCCGCCCGCCAATTAGCGCACGGAGAATTTAATTAAAACTATGTTAAAGTTTCAAAGGTTTTCAAGCATAGCTTCGCAAACAAGGCGGTACAAAAACTGTAAGCTTTTGAAATAAATATCTTTACATAAATAACATTGATCCACATCAGTTTTTCTAAGACTCAGGCTAAATTTCTTGGCCGCCTACGGGCAGCTGCGATGGCCAATCCGCTAGCCCATCGTGGGGATTATGGACAAAGACCCCTCAGGGCAGGACTATATCCAGCAACGTAGTTAGACAGGCTATTGTCAATGAGTTAATATGATAGCAAAGAGTTGCTTATATCCTGGGAAACATGATTGTCGTATTGTACTTATGTCGGATTGTTATAGTGATAATATATATCTACAGGAAAAATTTACATTATTCTGTGATAAAATAGGAAATTTTCAAATATCACAGTGCTTTACTTATTACCTTGCCCCAAGAAACTATAGAAATCTTAAAATCCGTCACTCTTAGCGGGCGCCCATTAATTACGTGAGGTGATTTCAGAGTTTTTTCACACCCCGCTTCACTGGTGAGATTTTCCTCAATCATCTACCCACCCTCCAATCTAACATGAGATTTTTCAAAATGCATGTATCCGTCAGACCATCTGGTAGGACGGCGACCGACAATCCTTTTACCGAGACGTGCCCACCACTCGATGACCTTAAAAAACAACGGGAAGTTGCTGGATTCGGAAGGCCCAGGACCGGAATAAGCGGCGCCGATTATGGCAGGGCTATGACCAGCAGTGAACATCTAGAGGCTGACGATGATGGTGATGATGATGTATCTCGTAAATCTATCGGATTTATTCTAAAAACAAAAAAAATATTTGCTTAATATTTTTATTCAAGACTAATCAAGACTACTATTTAAGATTTCTGAATAAGTGGACTAGGATTACGCTGAAAAGTAAACAATAAATTAATACTTAAATCGTTACTACTAAGATTCATAACAGAATAATCAATCTAATTCAATATATTTTAGTAATTCTTTTAGTTAATTAAAAACTATTTTCTTGTAATATAAATTTGTTTGCTGCAAAAAAAATTACGTGATATTTGCCGAAACCCCCCCCTTCCCCAAAGTAAAACGAGATAAGATTCGACTTGCCCCCTCCGCCTCTTGACCGCCTCACTTAATTAACGAACGCCCTCATACAGATGCAGTAGTAATACTCAGTAGAGCCAATAGTATCGGTCATCAGAATAAACAAGAGTGGTATGAACCTCAAACATTAATAAACATGTACCTACTTTATAGCAACAAATATTACGTTGCCTACAGGTAAGATAATGTTACTCATTCTAGGATGCTATAGATCTCACAATAGTAACACTTAAAGTAAGCGCTTAATGCACCCTGAGGCATCCAGGTGGAGCATGTTCCAGATCTCCCGGAGATGTCGGAGTAAGCCCAGTAGTGGGAGCCCAGCAGTGGGCGCCCAGTACAGGGATGCAACTAGGTACAATAAGGGTTCTGTACCAGTAACGTGCACGGTTTATTTCCCGCCAGGGTGACACATGGCGACGAAGGGAACTAAATACTACCTAAAGCAACAGGCGTCAGCTGGTCCACAAATGGAACGACATCTCGTTTTGGAGTACGTGATCGAGGATCAAAGAAAGAAATTTTCTCCTCCCTCATTGGAAGTTGTACTTTCCATATTACGTACATTAGTAAACTTGCAATTGCAGGCCTAAAAGAGGCTGTGCATTATAGTCACCTAGGTTTATAAACAAGATTATCTCACTGTGACGATCACAGGTCCTCAATCCTCAGATCCTCAATTTCTGATAGAAACAAACATATGTTTCGTACATAATACGTTACGACTTTTCGTAAGTAAATTAAGTAAAAAACTTAACAACTAAGTCCCGTTTAAGTTATGATCTTTAATTATTATTATTATTCGTAATGCAATCAAAATTTTCAGGCATGCACTTGGACTTTTATCTATGCATATTTTACACGTAAGTCTCATCTCTGTTACGAAACATTTTGCTGAAGAATGCAAAAATTTCTAACGTCGCATAAAACTTGCGGAATGTATCTCATCAGGTTTAATCTCATTTCGCCGCTAATTCGATAGCATTTGAAGCGGCTAGAGCGGCTAATAGAAGATGACATATTTCCCGCGGAGGAACGCAGCTAATGGGAGAAAAAGTGTAAAATTCCTATCGAGCTGCGCCGCCAGGACACAACTGATTGAGTTATAAGCTATAATGGCAATTCCATCTTGTTTTTGCACCGTTTTTCACTTGAATGCCATGTGGCGAGGCGTCTACTCATATTTAATATACATTAGGCGCTCAGAGCTCGATGTTTGATTTCTGCTTTCTTGCCGCGGCCGCGCCGGAATGCGTCACTCGTTTATTTTGATTTGTCACCTTTGATATATGAATCCTTTTTGTTATTATCTGAAATACATTATTATGGATGACCGGAGAACTTGATTACATTGCTCTTGAGTTGTCGATTCCGTTGTGTTCTTATTTGTGAGCTATGTGTTATTATCGCGTAGGCAATATCTGCGCGCGGTACGTTATGTCACAACGTCACGTCATTTGTTTCACTCACAATCTAAAAGAAACATCGCTACGTGAATAAAAACCAGTAATTCGGGCTATTTATTATACTGGCGACTAAGGAGCGCCCACTATAAAATTAAGTTACTGAGAGCAACGGCAGATACGAGACAACCAGTCGCCGAGCCGTGTTCCTTACATTCGATTTAATAATGTTCCCTAATTCAAAGCATCATGGTTCTTTTCTCTTTGAACTGGAACTTTTTGATATTCGTCATGTCGCGGTGGGCCGCTGGTGTGATAGTTAATTAAAAAATTGAATAACACGAGGTGACGCGAGCTAGCCGTGTCTTAGACATTATGTGATGAGCGGATCGTGCCGCCTATGAACTGTTCGGTTCGCTTGACAAGTAAGAATGAAAATAAATACGTTACGTAGGTATATTAGCCATTATTATTCGGTCAATTTCCAAATTTTTGCTTATAAATCTAAACAAAACGTGACATCAGACCTGTAATCTCCGAAGGGATAGACAGAGGAGTGTAATTTCCAAATTTCTCCACTTTACGCTTAAATCCCGTGGAACAGGTGGTGAGCCTATAGCCATATGCCGAGCACCTATCCAAACTCCGACTCACTAATAGACATTCTAACTTAGTAAAGTCCAATAATACCCGACCCAGGATTTGAACCCAGGACCTTCCGACCGGCAGTTACCCCTGCAATCTCTAAACCAACAAGGCAATCTAAACAAATGTGTACACACTACATGCTATACCAAACAATTCTCCGAAATCATCTAACAGAAGCTGAAAAGCAGCGGGACGCACAGACGAATTGAACTAATGTGTCGGGAACTAAATCCACTCTGTGCAAAATGTAACGTACGTGGGCAGTAAAATTAGATTTGTATTTAATTCGAAATAATATAACTCGTAAATGAAAATACCATAGTAATATCGGCAGAGACAAACTGACTGGGCCGACCCGGATGACTCTAATATAGTGTGTGGGCAGGCGGGCGGTCCGCCGCGAAGTAGGCTCTACTTTGACGTAATAACTCGTAATGTTCTAAAATTGTCAAAGAGCCGCACTCATTAGCAGCGGACGCTCGGTAGCGACAAATGAAACAATGGTAAAACAATGACGGTGATCTCAATTTTTCCATTGCTTTTCGACGTCCCGAAGTAGCAGGCAGGCGGCGCGCGGTGCGCGCGCCGATATCTGCGGCCATAAAACCGTTATCGGCGGCGTTATCGTGCCGCGGCGGAGCGCATTTTGCACGCTTCTAATGAACGCCTTATGAAACAGGCAATTTATCACATGTGGCCTTATCACAAGGCGCATTGATAATTTTTATATGAGAAGAAACTCAATAAACAATGGCTGTTGTTGCAGGTACTCGCCGCCGGCCGCACGAAATTACAAATAAAATAGATCCGTATTAGGTATATTTGTATTGTAAATTCCTAAGTGGTTAAACAATTTTTCGGTTTCACTTAAGTAGCGGTACGTGAGTGAGTTAGCAACGTCACCCGTCAGCTCTCATTACCAAGTCCAACAGGCCTGTTTCAAATGGGCCGCGGCGGCGCCTTGTATCTCCGCTCTGACCATGAATAAATCAATGAAAACAAATACTATTCGGCTACTAGTATTCCTAAAACCTTTTTTAAATGACGTATAATCTACTATTGTTTCAACTCCCGACTTGTATAGAGTTTCTTATGTATGTTAATTTATTCAGAGCCGAATAATAGGTAGAGCATATTTTCGTGGCAAGATCGAGTGTGCTGTACATGTAGATAGGTTCGAGGCGTAATTTGGTAGACACCGAAACTAATTTATTTAACAAAGGACCGACCGAGCGATGGAGCACTTTTTATACATATACAAACATATTACGCCGCGTGGCTCAAAGATATACGTATGTAATTACAAATAAACTTGATTTGTTTTCTCGGTATTCTAGATCACTCCGCAGCAATGAGAATTGTATTCAATGGACCTGTTGTTCGAACGAAAATATTAACGATGTAAATGAAATGATAGAGTATAGATGTTGACGTCCGGCCAGAAATTTCGGGTAAAGGACGAAAGGACGGAGCCATTTAAAATGACTTAAAAATTGAATTTCGGTGGTTTTGTTATA
>DWEE01000081.1:0-23401 GCA_018245755.1 Parelbella macleannani | reverse complement strand
ATTAATACCAAACTACCACTATTTAATAATAGTTAATAATTATTTTTACAATTGTCAAAACAATACAATGTACAATAATGACCGGGTATTCAATTTTTTACTAATTTTTTGAGTTCAAATGGAAGTTATTGATATATGGACTGGTCACAGCTTTTTAACATATCTTTGCTGTTAGTCTTCCAATGCAATATTTTCTTTTCTGTAATACTTAGATAGCCTCACTTCTGGCAGCACCCTCACCTCTCATATCTCTAGATATGTCAGTACCACAATGTTATTTTATAATCATTGCTGATTTATTTGTCATTGAACAGTTTAATATACATTGATCATATCATCTATGATTTTAGTTCTTATGTCAACACAATATGATAATATCTTCTATTCATGTCTAGATCTCAATGTCCAATCAATTTATAAGATGTAATTGTGATATGTACTAGTTTAAAGTACACTTGAGATCTGAATAGGACTTTTTCTTTTAAATTACACATAAGGCCAATAAATAAATACGAGAAGTAAGTACGCCAATAAAACTTCAGACTGGTGTCATTAATGACATCTGGCGCCTTATGGAAGTCAGATGTCTTTGAACCGGTGTGCGGGTATGAAGAAAATGATGAATGTGTAAATTGTAGCAGAAGAACTTTAGGTCTAAGTGGGTAGCGATATTTGTTGGAGATGGCCTAGTGTGATCTGGCCCATGTCATTATAACAGGAGGTCGGTGCCCACTGTGAAATCATAAAAATATCTAAGAAGTTCATAATGATGACCCATTACTTTACATAATGATACACGAAAATGAAATTGGATAATTATTTTGTGACTACAACGCTCATGTGATATGAAGATCCTTTTATCTGAGACTGGCTTATGTACATTAATGTTTGTGCTGCAGAAAATAAAAAAAAAACTAATAACAGCTGAGGTAAAAGAATATCACACATTAAATTTGTTTTGGAAACTGTCATGAGTTTCAAAATTCATTCTACCTTTGTATTGTCGACACTGAATCAATGTTTGTGTCGACGGCTGTTATCACAGCGCCGTCACGGAGGAGACAAGTCACGGTTTTCTTTTCTTTGCGAAACGTTCTAACGAGTGTACTAAATGACAATTTTCTATTTATACATGCCGTTAATGGACAATGTATATGACCGTGTGCAAGTAAAGTCATCGTCTGTTGGGTGTCTACTGTTTCAGTTACTATGCAATACATCTGTTTTAATCAATAACCAATATATAATAACCAATTGGACTCTCAAATCATGTTGATCGGAACGAGCTGGTCATCAGTACAGACATATGCTAACTATTCAAACCATCCAGGTCGCCTGGTCACTGTCATATCTGTGCTAAATTTGCTGCTGTAAAATACCCACTAAACTAAAACTAAATATATTTATTATTAGTTAGTTACTATTACTATTTATTTAGTTACTATTATTTTTATTTATTAACATTTCGTGCTATTTATTTGTTACACACTATTTGATGTCCATGACTTCGTCTGCATTGGTTATTATGCTGATTTAACAATGTATTGCGAAATTAACAATATTTTTTATGTGCAGAGGAAACAAACATCTAAAAAATCTAAAGCAAAAATAAACTGCTTACAAAGTTTCTTTGTAAACGCTGTTATTCGTTTCATTGTTTGTAGTTAAAATTTATATATTCTGGGTCCAGTAACGTCAGAGCAAGCGACACAATGTTGACTGTCACCGAACACGCAGTGCTTTTAAATCGTTTTTCTTAAAATTGTATTAACTTTATGTTAAATGAAAATAATATTGCAATATTTTTTTAGGTAAGGGTTAAGCGTCAAAGGAATAAAACTTAGAAAACTTCATAAAAGGCTTATTCGATGTCTATCCAGTAGTTTTTCCGTGCTGCTCGCACAACGGCAGACCTCTTGAAATTTTTTTATGTAGAGTACTGCTTATTTTCCTTATTATTACTATTATTTTTTATCGTTACTATATAACTTATTTTTATTAATTTGCAAGAAACCAAGACATATTATATTGATATTAATTATATATAATAAGATGTCGTATTTACATTTGACATATCTATCGCGTTGTGCGGCAAACATATCGCGATAGGTGTAAAGTTACGAGTACAGTCGCTATCAAAACTGTTAAAAGTATCTTTAGGTTGCCTAATAATTCTACTTGTCGTTGCTCAATGATATATTTAAACAATAAACTGCTGATAATGTGCTTTAGAACCAAAAATGTATAACTGTTGTCTAAAATAATGAGTAAATTTTACATCTACAGTAACATGTTATTGTCTCGAAATAATGTTTGGCATAATGTCTCAGTCGACATTGGCCTTTAGCAGACGTTCAATCTTTAGACAATACTGTATCGCATACCTTCATTTAGTCGCCGAAAATTTTACAGGGTGCAATAGTCCATTTTAGGGTATATTAGTTCATTTCAATTATTTAGCTATCTTACTCTTGGTATACTTTATGGAAATACTGCGTGTTATTGAAGGGTTCAGTCAGATTGTTGACATATCTGTTCTTGCAACGTACGATTAGTTTTGATGTTCTACCTTCGTCACACTTTTGTAAAATCTACGTCTCTCTTGCTTACGTTAGTATGAAGGTTATACCTTCGATAAACGGTAAGATTTTAATATAAGTATTTCGTATAAAGTGTATTTTCCGCGAACTGCTCCACTTGACCCATATGCAAAGAAAAACATCAACAGAAGTTACGAATGCACTTTCGTCGTTCACTGTACGTAACACAATAGCGTCCTAGTTTTGCACAGTACTACCAGATAAAGCTGTCTGTGGTTCGCTGCAGTGAGTGCGTGTGCCAAGGATGCGACAGATATACTAATTGTTTATATATATTGTTATCCTTATCTAACCTCAATTGTTTGTCTATTGAAGTTAACTATGTACTTATGAATCGATTTCATATATGTATAAGCTTCTGGACTGAAAAAATAATTAAGAGTGTGTTCCGTCGAATAAAGCGTTTAACGAAAAGCGTTATGTTCTGAAAAATGTAAATCGAATAAAAATACTGGAATAATTTTGATATTATCAGATATCCGCTTATTTACCCCACTTTATCTACTGCATATTTACAGAAAATCGTACTTAAGAAGTAATCTCCAGCCGTGCGTCGGGGCTGACACACACACACACACCCATTTTTTATTATTATTCTTATCTAACTTCTTAACTTCAATTGTTTTTATATTGATATCCTTATCTAACTTTTATTGTTTATATATAGTTAAACTTATCTGATTAGGGGGTAAAAAGACCACAGGGTTAACATAACATATTAAGCTATCTCGAGACTTACTTTGGGGTCCGACGCCCGCGTGTGCAGATGTTCCCAATCTATTGATAGTTAATATAAGAAATGGCGCCAAGCCTTTAGCAAATCCTTTTTGAATTGTTCCAAATACCTCCCATCTAGAAACTTCAATCTTCATACAATCTAAGCACTTCGTTTTAGTGACTAGTTGCTTGGTTAATATTGTTTTTGTCTGAGTTAACGTCACGCGCGTATTTCCTCGAAGGGGTGGGCAGAAGAGTGTTGAACATTCCAACGATTTACCTGTTATATATATCCTGACCTGTATATATATTATTGACAGTCACATAGCTAATTGTTCCCAAGTTACTCTTCATCTTTTGTTTCTGGACCCATTTTTATCATTCCAATTGGAATACGGATCTCTTCTCGGAATAGAAAGGTTAAGGTCATAGCCCCTTACTCGTCATTACGAAAGGTTAATGCATATTTAATTAATAAATGCAAATGAAAACAATGCGTGGGTTTCGAATTTGCGATATCATTCAAGGCCCTTTTGGCTTAAACCGGTGTTTTGTAGTTTTTGTGCCTTATATCAGGTGCTTGACGCGATTTTAACTTTACCTATGAAAGTAATTTTCAATGCTGTCGTTATTAGATATAGTATACTGCAAGGAAAATTAAAAATAAATAAAAAAATATGTACATACCTATTAACAGCAGATATGATAATGGATTAATCAATTAGCAATACGTTTATTAGTAATAAGTAAATACCAGAGTAGATAAAAAGCCTATTAAGGAAGGAAGGATAGTTAAAAACTACGTAGTCTCTGCGTAGAATTACTTTTTTTAAAATTTGTGGCCATTTTTAAATTTTAAGCAATGTATGTCTGATGTTCAATGATGGGGAGTGAAAAATCTCCGAAACCGGTGCGCGATTAAACTGAGTTTTAAAGGATAAAATTATTTAGCACTCGGTGCTCTCTACCTACCCCGTAAAGAACTGAGCGTGATAATATTATAATAATAACAAACGTTTATTTTAGCTTAATATGTTTTTCGCGATTCTCTTGCGTCTCAAGACTTACAACAAACACCTGTCCCAATAATCAGAAATCTAAACAGGTTTCCACGTAAGTGAAAAGGCTGCGTCGCACATTATAATCAGTGCAGTGTCGACAGGTTTAAATTATTGCTGTGTTTCCTCAGCATTTTCTGTTTATTTATGGTCAATGCACACTATCGTCCGCACTGTTTTTTATCTTCAATATTTTTTTTGTTATTTACACTATAAACAGTATTGTAATGCGAATTATAAATAATTAATGTAGGTACGAAGCACAATATTTTCAACACAATATCAACGAGCAATTAGATTCTACGAATTGCTCGTGTCATCCAATGAACGTTGCGAAAGATATGTACATGTATATGCGACGATGTACGAGTATGTATCTATAAGGCCGTGAACAGAGAATTAAATTTTTTTAGATGCGGGTAACTTCTATGCTCACTAGTGTTCTGTGTCTAAGTTAAGAACAGAAATGTCTGGGATCACTCCGAAGTATGTAGAGAGCGACTGGGCAATTTCAAGACGTTAGTACCACGTCTTATTGTTAGACTGTTTTTATTCACAACATGTGATTGTAGTCAAAAGCAAACCAATAGCAATGTGTTCTTATATACAATTAATAACCGACTAAATATTCACGAATGTTGCTCTGTCAAATTATTAATTTTCTTTAATTTAAAAACATACTGCATAATTATTATGTACGAAAGTATTCTTATAATTAACCTTTGGTCCCGGCGGGTTAATTATTCTTCTTACTGAGTTGATTTCTGTCAGTTTGACGTAAGTGTAAATTTATCATCCACTAGTATGTATGTATGTATGTGTATATGTATGACATCAAGTCATGTTCATGACATTGATTGATGTTTCTACTTGTCTTGATGATTAGTGTTTGGGCTTATTATGTCCAAGAGTCGCTTCAAAAACGACTCGCTACAGATGGGCTGCGTCTTCTTTCATACGTGGTTTCCTTGCGTAGGTACGACCCGGATAGACAAAGTGCTGATGTCGTTTTAAAATGACGGGTAATTTTCGCGTCTCGCCATGTAACACATTCCGGCTGTATGAATCTTACAATCCAATTAGATTTGTCGGTGGCCAGTGTTATTTAACAGCCGATCTTTAATTCTATCATTTGTAATGTATGTATATGTCTGTTCTAGTTAGTATTGGGCACGGTTTGCTCTGTGATTTTCATGAAGTCAAGAGGAATGTTGTGTATAGCGAGGTTGTGTGTGTATGCGTGGACGTGAGGACGCGCGTGCCTGTATTTGTGCCTACATGTGTGCGTGCGTGTGCGTCGCAACGTCACTTATTACTTGTAAGCAAGCGGTTTGTAGGTGTGTACTTGTAGAGTGTCGTAAAAATTAGGAATATATTAGAAGTATGTAAAAATGGTGTTAAATACATTTAATATTTAAATACAATGAGCTCGGTATGGTAATGGTGGCTTTAAATCGTAAAGTACTTACGAAACATTGTTATTGGTTGCAGTTCGCTCATATAAATGCGCCACATTCTAATAACTTCGAGCGCAATAACTTGCTATCGAGAGCAAACAAGATATCTCGATGTACGTAGGACAGGACTCTCAAACAGCGTTGCTAATCTTCTGTCCAAAGTTCGATTACTTTGTTTTTCTGTGACGTATGGACGCGCTGTAATACGTAGTCATGAAACAATTCCACAAATAGCTATCTAATCCTGTGCAGACAGCTTATGTATTACGTATACCTATATATTTCCATATACACTTTTGTGACGATATGATTACAAGGAATAATTATTCGTGTTCATTAGACAATTATTTATCCTGCGAAATTGAACCCACTAACTCCGACTCAGTAGTCAGATTCACTAACCACTGGACAAACAAAGCAAGACACCAATGTGTAATATGTGGTCTTAAGCGGTAAGAATGCTGCTCTAGCGCACCATAGATATATGATATAATTTTTAGTTCGATACCTATGGATACTAAAGTTTACCTACCAGGTGACTTGCATGCCGTAAGATACTTTGTTAAAATAAACACAAACGCTATACAGCTGTTGGTGTCTATTAATACTGGGACGCCGAAATCTTCCATGTATAAAAAGTATTTTGGCGCCCCGCCACCTTCTAGGTCAGTGTCGGTTCAGTCGTTGATCCAAATATAAATAGAGACCGTCGATAACAATGAATTGTCTCCCTATATCTCTCTGCAGACACAGCTTGCATCACAGATAGTATTAAGCGTTCACATCATCATCATCACTGGAACGGCGGAAGGCATGGGCACGGTAGAAGGCATAGGAACAGAGGGATTCCTTGTCTGTCCCGCGTCAAACAAAATACGGATGCGCTTATTACAGATGCTAAAACTTTGCACTCTATTGCACACACAATAAGACATAAATTTCTACGCTTCGTCAGTAGGAGATTATAAACAACTGATTACAGCTGGAGCTCACTAATAGATACAACGTGGCTGCCTTTAAATAGTTATATCACAGTGCAAATAAACGCAATGCCAGTATATTTCTTTACGACTGGCTATATTTAGCTGTTGCTATGTTTGATATTAATACTATCGCACCTACGTATATGACAACTAGTTATTGCATCGACATTTTACGTTGCTGCCGGTGCAATTAAAGGATTCCTTGAGCAAACTATAAATTGTATGATTATTCCTAAAGGTCTGTAAATGATTATTTAGACTTAATAAATCTGTAATGTGGAAAGTAAATCTAAAGAATTAGTTTTAAAGAAAGAGGAATAAAGGAACAGAGAAAAAATTTTGAAGAAGAATAATATACTTGAATAGAAGAAAATTAACGAGCTTCACACAAAACGCTCTCATACGAGTTAATGAAATTGGATTCCTCAAGAAAAGTATTGGTGGCCTAGTGATATAACATGCACTATCCAGCTGGATCAATACCGATATACTCGTTTTTAAAGGATATGTGAATGAGTAGAGAGGTGATCTGTTTTTTCATATAAATATGATGAACTAGCGTTTGGCCGCTATGTCGCTTGACCGAAAGCGCGGATGTGTCCCAAGATGGGTGACGCACGCCTAGAAGAAGCCTATTAACCCTTATGTTAAACCCCACTGACAAAGCTAACAATTTTAAACATAATTAAATAATACATATAACCTTGACAGTATTTGGATTGAATGTGTATTGATTATTTTAAAAAAGGAAGGTAAGAAAGATAGCGTACGTCACTTACTGTCAAGAGCTGAACAACGTTATATTCCAAATATATATGTAAATAATTAATCTATAGTTTCTTTTTTCAATCCAAAATAATTCTGGAATGTTTGGTTTGAAGAATGCCGAATGATATATGTCCGGAAACATGAACGTTTGTGCGTCTTCTAATCCTTGGCCGTTCGTTTATCAAATACAGGTAAGATATCGTCGGTGGCCATTATACTCACGTAGCACTGACGACAATCAGCGTGAGAAAAGACGCGGCGACATTTATTTATACATAGTTGCATCTAGGAAGCCATTATTTAATTTACAATTACAGTGACCGCAAACCGGAGGCAGTAGCTGTTACACAGTACTAGGTGATGTAGCGGAAGCAGTAATGACCCAGGAGTTTACAGCTCTGTGGTGTACTCCGCGGGTGTGCGGTTCAAATCGTGGCGCTCACTTCTGACTTTACAAAGTTGTATGTTTTGAAATTATCACTTGCTATGTAGATATATATGTAAATATATATGTGTATAAAAACGCATTGTAGGGACCGAGACATCGAGGCTGATCAGTAGCCAACCCATCTGTCGAATGTGTGCAAACCCTTTAAGGCCTCCGTTGAAGTTTACCGATTTTTTCTTACGATAAAAACTGAAGTCGACTACATATACTCGCTAAGCTCTCCGATAGACTTGTGTATTAAATACTTGAAGCATACCGCATACGGTCAACCATCCGAGAGCAGACCGCGTTCAGCACAGCTTAACTTCGCAAACCACGTCCCATCCGAATTCCCATCAGGATTACAGAGCTCGAGAACTGGCAGTCAATATTTTTTTAACCTAACTTTGCTTAACTTTTCACATCGCCAAAAATTTTAATCTAAACCGGCAAGCATCTATGAAGACTTTGGTGAAAGAAAAGAGCACGCCATTATTGCTAGGATGAAGATTTAGCACTCTGTTCTCTCTAGTCTCTGCCTATTCCATAGGGGTCGTGGCGTGAATTTATAATAATAAAATCAGAAATCGAATCAAGGCTTAAATATTCCTTAAACAATAAATATGTATTTAGCACAAAAAATGACTTCTAGATTTAGATACGATTCGCAATAACATATTCGCATTTCAGTCTTGATAGACTTGTTTGTGTATAAATAGTCGCGCTGACGTCACAGCCCGACCGGTTTCTTAGGTAAATAAACATGGTACTGATGTAGATAACCCATAGAGAGTATTAGTATTTCAAGTACAGTTACAGCTTCAGGGGTGGACATTGCGCGGCTGTGATTATGATATTTCTTTCAGATTAGAGATTTACATAGGAAGATTTTCATAAGAGATTTCCATAAGAAGTTTACATAGCGAATAAATAGTAAGTAAGATTGACTAATTTTATAGGTTTTTTAATATCACCACTTCAAGTTATTCACGGGGCAGGCAGAGAGCGACGAGACATGGTCTCTATTGGCACCTCCATCCATCAACATCAAAGTTCCGTTAACTTTCAAGATAACGATGATGACAGCCGCAGTATGGCAATAGGCGCACCATCTATTTCATGAGAGGTATAACGTTACAGATGAAACGTGACATCGTTGTACGCTCCTCTGCCTGACTCTTAACAAGCGTGATAATACGGATAATACAGAATGCAGGCGTGATGTTACGTTTTTTATATGCCGATGATTTCGTTTTTCATATAAACCCCATTTTGCGATATCGCCAGTATTGTCAATTGATTTTTGCACAGATGCCTCCAGTTACCCGGTTGCTACCCGGTTATCGGTTGGCGTTATTATAATGTTTGTGTACGTCTGATCGTTTAAGTGCGCTCACGCGGCCCCGCACGCGTCACACCACACGTAGGCCACAAGCATTGACCTGGATCCGAGCACTCATGCCGGTTGTTGTTTACCGAGAATTTGTGATAAAGCGCACATTACACGAAATGAAGAGTAATGAAAATGTAAGGGTATGTCGTCGGTAATGATGATGAGAAATGAGTTGAACATCTTTTATAAGCGTGCTATTGGAGAATCCTGTCCAGCAGGTGGCTAAAACTAACTAATGATGATGAAGTGTATGAGAGCATTTTTAAAGGTGAGGCCGCACACGAATAAAATTTCGATTATGCTTCCAACAGAGGTTTCCCCGCAGCACTGTGGCATGAGGCTTTTCTACTACTTCCAAAATTAAAATCATTTTTTATGAAAAATTATTGTTTCATTTGCGAAAACAATTTGCTACGAAACTCGGTATAATATCACAGTGAGAAACGACAACGAGTATAAAATGTTAAATATTTAAAATTTATGGTACATTCCGGTGCCTACCCGGGATTATAGGCGTGGGTGTTGTGTCATTATTAGTTTTATTAGAGTTCCGTGTTACGAATTCGGTTTCTAACTGGCCGGTGCTATACCACCAACGAAATGTAATTAAGATAGGATGTAAACTTATACAAGAGTAAAATTATTACGTAATGTTATCAACCGTTATCTTATCTTTCCGGTGCCACATGAGAGACTGATAAGTAAATTTTATTTCATTATATTGTTATTAAAAGGATCGTAGGTCGCCCTCCTACCAGGTGGTCTAACGACCTGAAGAAGACAGTGGAAAGCTGGTGGATTCGGAAGGCCCAGAACCGGATGGAGTGACGCCGATTAGGGGGAGGCCTATGTCCAGCAGTAGACATGAAGAGGCTGACGGTGATGATGATGAGATTATTATAGGACATCAAAATGCTAATTTAATCCAGTTGCAGTGAATAAAAATTGTCTGTAACAACATTAGCAATAACATGATTCTTTTGTGGATAAAACCTATAAAGAAACAAATAAATCATATGTGAATTATTGTGACTATAGAAGAAGCAGGCCAAGTCTGTCAGGATAAAGATGTTTTGCACTTGGTGCCTCCTGCTTACCCCTTACGGGACCTCGCGTGACGATATAATTTCTTTCAGTACTACATATTTTTTGAAGTCACTGATATTTATTATTGTTTTTTTGCCTCGAATACTTTGATAATCCTACGTCTAAAAACACGATAAACATCGGAAGATTCACCAATATAGATACACTTGCCGACAGTACGAAAACTGTTTTTAGGAAAACCTAACGATAAAGCGCTCAGAATCAATGTCCGTTAGATAGTAAGAATTTATTTTATATAAAAACGGGATTTGATGACCTTCGTATTCGGCAAGTTGTAATGAAAATGTTATCAATTAGGCTATCAAAATGCCAAATTTCTGCACGGCTGTACTAAAGTACCGACAGAATTTGATAGCTTATCGAATACTCGACAACATTAGCCCCACTCCACGCGATTAAATACTTATCATAACTTTTTTCTTGAACTCTTCTATCAGCTGATACTGTACACGCGTCTCTTCTCAGAATGAGACGTTAAGGTCATAATAGTCTGCCAAGCTGGCCAAGTGCGAGTTTGCAAACTTCACACACATTGAAGAAAATCAAACTTTTTGAGGATATTCGTATAAAACATGTCTCAAAAAGCTTTCTTACAACCTAAGTATTCTTCATAAACAGCTCTAAACTAAATAAACTCGGCTATTTATTTTCCCGTGTTGAACGGCAGAATATAATATCGACTATACGATGGGGTTGTTGCTCCAGTGGCAAGGGACCCTGACAGCTGATTTTGAAGTTGTGGATTCGATTTCCACGTTAAAGAAATATTTGCATGATGAGAACAAAGAATATTTGTTTTGTTTGTGTGTACAATTCTCTATATAAGTATTAATTTAGATTGTTGCTAGATCGTTATATCAAAAACTATCTAGCTCTGGAGGATTCTATGACTGCGTGTGATTTGTCCAAAAATATTATCATTTTTAATATACCACCCAGTGGTATATACTGTCCCTTGCTAGTCAAGTGCGAAGATTCCCATAACATCATCCTTCAGTTATTGGTCTTTTCACAGCGGTTACTTTATATGGACATTGGACATATAATGTATTTGAAGTACATTAAGGTACTTTTACATACACATGTGAAACAAACAACTTTTGTGCACAGTAACTGAGCACTCGTATCTTGATTGGTAATTTCTTTGTTTGATAACACTGTTTATTGCTGCAGCGTAGTGTACCCTATGATCAGCTTTAGCGGCCAATGAATCTGTTTTGATGGACTTTGAATTTATATAAAGTTGGGTGGATGAGATCCATTAGGTTAAATCAATGCCAGGACATTTGTGATCATCTCTTGGATCGGTCGGAAGCAGCTTGCGTTGAAATCGATGGTTAATGAGGTAATCTGACATTATATCGTCTCTTCGTATGAAGTATCCGTGAAAACCGATCTATAATTTGAAAGTGTCCCACCGAAAAAAAGGGGGTTATATATAACCCCCTACTCGAACAATCGGAACATGACAAGCTTTTTTTTATGTATTGTTTATTTCTATCCAACTCTTATCAGTTTAGGTTCAAAAGTCTGAACTCCAAAACAATGTGTGTACATACAGATAAAATGTGTTTTTAACAAAAGTGCTGATGAAATCATGCTCGATATTAATAATAAGTGACGTATACAAGAAGATAATAAATGATTTTGGTCATGGACCTTTCAGATTTTGATAAATCAATCATACACACAGATGTCAAAGACAATGTTTTAAAGACACGATTCGTATTTACAAAGTACTCATTCATTCCTTAGTTCGTTCCTTCATTCATTCGTTCATTAGTTCATTCATTCACTCCACATACTACGCGAGAGTTATTTATGCCCTGCTACTCTTGCATACATGTATCTGCATATATCTGATCACATAACATATTGGATCGTGTAATTGATCACGTAAACAAGTGTTTGTATGTGTGCATCAACAGTATCTCACGACATGACTATCGTATGAATGTTATAAGGTGGTTTAAGATTAAAGTTTTATAGTAGTCAAAATTTGTATTGAATCATTTATCAGAGAAGAATTTATCCATGCTGTTGGTAATCGACAGATAACGGCATATCTTCGTCTTTTTTTATTAACATAGGTATGTATGATAGACAGCCGCTTGGCAGCGATACCGCTTAGTAGGAATTGAAGTGCGTCCTATTATGAACCAGGCATTATTTACTCATATAAGCCACACATTCAATCTTGCCTTAAACAGTTCTAGAGTATCTCGATATAAACAATAACAGTGTAGATGGATGATACATTGAACAATTTAAAACAGTAGCCAGTAGTTCATTATGACTTTTGCTTGTTAAAAAAAAAATTAAGAAACAGCTATTTTAGAGGTAACGTATCTTCAGAATCACGTATACTCCTAACTCTTACTGCCAATATGTTGGTTGGACATCCCAAGGTCAACAAACCTTCGCTGTTATCAGTGATATCATCGACGCGTGAATGAACATGTGCCCAAATAGGTAATTTACTGACAGTTATCATTTACAATCCTTTTCGATACTGACGGTCGGCCTTCTCAAAAGATACAAGATTATTGATAGCGAAGCAAACACTGCTCGTAGTTGCTACGTGAGATAAGTGTTTTTGAGTATTGTTATAACAGTTGGTTTATCCAAGGCGATTGGCTACGTTCGAAGAAGACACTCCGGGTCTCACCTCGTTTGTCATTGCTGTAACGTTATGTTCCGTTCGTTTTCTGGCAACACATCTGCCGCTTCACTAAATCCTTTTTCTGTTCTCTTAATTGCGTCTGTGTATTGTAGCCAGTAGCCACTTGTTACATACTGTTAATAAATTATGTATAGGGATGTCACGTAAGCACTTTAAGTTAAGTGGGTACGTGTATCATATACGCTATGCCAGTAAACATATTGAAAACAGAAATTCTATGGAACTCATCCCTATTTACATGCAACTAAAAATAAGTTATAGTTATCCATTGATAAATATTAAGCCGAACGTCTTCTAGATGACAGTCCAAAATAAATAATCTTTTAACTGAAATCCAAAATTGACGAACAGGAAATATTATGAAATTGGCATGATGTTAAAGCAATTCTATATTATGATATATAGAGATAAGATTTCGCATTACGATAAAAATGATTGTCATGATTATTTTTTTATTCATTGATTAAGTAAAAGGACCGAATGTCAATTTGAAGAATAATAATACCTTTTATGATTACAACCGAATTAGTTTGAACAAACGAGAAGAATCCCTGATCGATGTAAGTGGTCATACATTTTACGACGCCTCTAAGTGACTTGTACATATTGATGTTGTGATATTGTAGAGCAATCAGTGAGGTGTTAAGTGTTTGTTTTCTTAAACGATGGTCTTGAGATCCGTTGCCGTGATGGAAGGGTATGTATTAATAATAAATGGTTTATACCTACATATGTGTAATATTTACTTTGTGTGTTGATAATGGATTTTTATTGTAAAAAAATGTGGAATAAGGTAGGACAATATAGGGCAAAGCAAGATAGCGGATCTAGATTGTTCAAAATGATGATAACTTTTAGTTGCCTAGCAAGGTGTCCGTCAGTCACGCTATTGGACATTGGGTAGTGGTCGGGCGGAATGGTGTAAGAGTGAATCAGTGGAATTGAAGAGTTCGATTCCAATGACTCATCATACGCTAAGTTTGGTGATGATATTGTTTCGTTTGATGAGAGACAAATAAGCTATCAGCAGGCACATGTAGCCGTTGACGCTCATGGACATCTGGAATTGTTTCCGAACAGGAGTGTGTTATTAAGACTGTTAATATCATTAAGTTCACTTATTACAAAACTGTTAATAGGATTAGTAATATTGCAAATACTTGGTAATAGCAGACTAAGAATAGTATTGTCAGTAACGTGAGTCCAGTTTGTAGATCCTAATATGAGTGCAGTTATTTGTAATTGGTACGTGACCTGACCGAAGTTGGTCACATATGCGAAAATACTACTTCTGCGAAATGAGAAAGTCAATAGTACCTATTCACATGTAAAGACAGCCAACCGCATCCTTCAGACTAAAACATAAATTGTTACAATAACATTAGATTCCTGGTAAAATGCCACTGTTTATATTTAGTAAGGATGTTCAACATGTTGACAACAATTGTGGCAGCATTTAATGATATTATCCTTGTGGGTTATTAGGATATCCGCACGTGAGATAAACGATCTGACCAATTAACTCATTTTGTGTGATCATTCACACATATATGCATACCTACTTAACGGCGTGATGCAATTATATGTTTTTTCCTTCGACATGTTTTTCCAAATCTACAATATACAACGTGGTCGTCGAAAGTGGTTTCATTTTCATTTTATATTATTTAGTAATACTTTTTCTAGGTCCTGTAAATGCCGACACAATAAGATAGTTTTCGAAATAAAATTCGGCTCTCACAACGTATGCTCTTACGAGTAGTACGCATTTTATCCGATTTAAGACCGTTGAATGATGTCAATACCTTACTATGAGTGCTTTTTAAATACCAGTTTGATAAAAAATTATCACTCCCTGCAACGATGAAGGCTAAGGTCGTAAGGAAAGTTACGCGATTAAAAACTCTAGAATGTTCCGTAGAATGTCTGGAGTCAGAATTTGACCAGTGTCCGTAACATTAACTATTGTCATTTTAAGAAGAGATCCACTTCTAAGAAAAATAATACAGTTGAAATGGATGATTATGACTAGATTATGTCCGTGTACAAAATATATCTCATTATTTATCAGTTGGTATATAGAGCTTTTTATTGATGTTTCCACAAGATGCTGTAGTGAATTCCTATGACGTCATGATTCATTTATATATAGATATTGGAGGGGCGCGTCGACCGTTACAAACCAGATGTTCGTTTAGCTAGTTTCTAATCAATACAGCAAAGACTATATGTATACATTCCGCCCTTGGCCTAGATACAACCAGTTTAGGTAGCCTAAGGTGGCTACATGATATTAGCGTGTCTATGGAGTTGTCAAGGTTGACTGTCGGATAATGTGAAACTCTATCCGATGTCTTATTGATTGGATTATGGTTTTAAGTAGCTATCTTCTACCTACTGACGCATTACGTATTTTGTAAGACCCGGCTTCTATTCATTAAAAATATTGTGGGGGGAAAAATCAGGATTTCTAAATTGGATTGTTGATTGGGCTATTTTGTATTAATATTTCGTCGTCATTATACGAAGTCAAATGATTCATAAACATGGTCAATTATTCCAATATTGTTTTAAATTATTGGAAAAGACAAGTAAATGGACATCTTCTTTTTGTATTCGTTCATGATTGAGTCATTACAACCAAAATCCGTATTCTAGGTAACTATTTTTCGAGGATAGGGCGTGATGGCGCTTATTAGGGGAGGCCTATTGAACTCCAGCAGTGGACTGCTATTAGCTGATGATGATGGTGATTTTTCAAAAATTACTGTTCTGAGTTGATCAGATTGCTTCTGTTTTGAAACTGAATGCATCTAACGTTTCGATCTGATCACCGGTTGGACGCTCCATCTCTGCCTCTCCTTTACATTAATACACGTATAATGTGATGTATGACGCAGGAAAAATAAACAGTTGACTAGTAAAAGTAATAGGTATCCTTCAAATTCATACTATAATGTCGTCAAAGTGTGTGTCACAAAGGTGATAATAGTATATTTATTTGCCATTATTATATTTTTAGTGGGTATATGATAACTAGCTAATCATCTAACGGCCAAGGGCGATTTGCGGACATCACTGACGTGGTTATTGTGCTGTTGTAAGATATATATTTATAGACTTCCCAAATGTTTAGTAATGACACTTGTGAATAGTGTTGCCAGGTGCGTGTACATTTGGGGAGATTCCCAAATTTTTAAGAAAATAACATAGCTAAATTTTTATTTTATAATTAAATTTGTTTCATTTAATATTATAATTCATTATAAAATGTGTACTGATTGATGTGTTATAAGAAGTAAATGTTAATTTTCTGTCGGTCAAATTTAACATTGAACCATATATTATGACGATTCCAGCTTAAAACGATAAAAAAGTGATACCAAAGTAACGTTTTTGAGTGAAGGGTAACAAATTGTATAATTAAGTAATTATGATTGATCACATTTTTATTTGAATTATCGATAAGTTGTCTTGATAGCAGTGATCAGTGTCGTCACTGGTAGGTAATCACTGAAAAAAAAAAAGATATTATTTCAAATAATATATACAAGTGTTACCAACAATAAAATAAATAACAAAGAAATATTGCTACTACTATTACCATTATTATTAACTGTGATCGCTGGTGACAATCACACATGTTACTTTATCTCGTACCTACAACAAAATTTTTCATACTGAATCACATACACTATGACGATGCGATGCTCATGACTCAGTGTTACTTCTGAAAAACCCTCCTACTATAAATATTTACTAAACGCGTAGAAACTAAGTAAATACATATGTATCTACTGCACAAATAAACACTACATTAGTTATGAAGCGGAAATGATGTTTACTTCTTAACTACCGCCTCATTTTAGGGACGTGAAGACCATCGTGGATAACAATTGATAGATAGCTGGGCCTTAAGTTTTTCAAAAAGTTGTAATCCTTATTATTTTTGCTACTGTGTACATACAGACTTGCAATATTCTCCTTTTGTGCAAGCTGCGGTGCAAATAGCGGTGAAACGCAATTTTTGGCTCATTTTTCTCATTTAAATAGAACGTATTCCTCTGTATAACACTGCACACATTGATGATTTTTTCTGCTCTCCTCTTCGTCCTTTTCTGTGTAATAACGAAGCTGCCTTGTATACCAAAAACGTCTATTCATTGAAATTGATTTATGATGCATCTATCGCGGTGCATCACGCCTCTGTCACGAAAGCACTATGATATTATCATCATGCCGAGCGTGATTATAATACCGTCATATTACTTATCTGTTAGTATTTATTTGTGACCCTAGAAACGGTTTGTAGAGCAGCGATTGGTGACTAATTTTGACTTAACAAAGCCTTGGTTTGGGGTACCAACGCCGCAAACGCAACATTTTTAACTTAATACGGATTTAACCCGCTTTTTACATGTTGTGAACACAATAACGTATAGAATTACTTTTTCATTTTAACATATTTAACGTTTACTTTTAAATATTTATGTATGTATATTGTATATGTACGTACATATTATATAACGAGAACATCGTAAATTATCGGGCGTACTTTAGCATTCTGTTATGTTAAATTACTTTTAAACATATTATTTACATTCTTAAACACTATTGCATTACGAGGGTACATAAAGTTTTTGTAATTCGGAAATAATTCCGTCTAACTTGTGCATGAATTTTCAATTTGATACACTAAAGTTTTTCATTAATTTTACCACGCGTTCAGCTTTTGCATCTCTTTCCCTCTTACAGTCGAAGCAAGTATTAAGCATTTAATAAGTCATCAATTTACATAAAATGTATATAAACATACATTTTATTTAAATTAACTGTAGTATTCATAACTATTAGCCTGAAAATGACACTAGCTATATCATTTTATTACGAAATATATTATTTTATTTCTGTATTATTCGTCTGGCATAAAAAAAACTGTAAAGAATAAAGACGCAAATCATTTAAAAAAAGAAGTTTTTTCTAAAATTGTCGAAAGCATACAAATAGAATCCACACCGTCATCCTGTGCCGGTCGTCAAATTTTTCACGCCGACCTTTGGGCATGACGTCGCTTCATAAACCAACTAACACGGAACGGGCGGCAAATAGACGGTAATAAAAAAGTTTTTCAGCGTTTTAATGTCACGAAATGCATTTATTTTTATAACGCTCATAAATTCTCTGAAACTATGCTAGATTCTCTGAAATTGGCGCGAAGTCAACGATATCTCAACAATCAGAGCTAGCTTGTTGCTACGTTCGAGTGCGTTCGAGGAATTTTTAAAAATCGAAGTAAATTTTTAACGTTTCTGATAATGCGGCTAGCTATATCAGAAGACTTCCGAATCTTTAATAGAGTCGAATGAAATATAGGCAGCTGATACCAGGTGTAAATCGGAGAAGATTTAATATAAACTGATTACGTGCAGTCAAGCCATCAATCTCGATTTTTTATTTCTACCTACCCAGACTTCAAATTTGCTAAATGTGTAACGCTTAAATTTTTCCTAAAATATATTTTAAATTCGCTCAAACCGCCTTCGCAACAAAAACCATCAATGTAAAGTACAAATAAAGAACGGCAAAAGATATTTTAAAATCGCAGACAGATATTTTTTATCTATACTCACAGATGATACAAATAAATAAAATTGTGGCGGAATATTTTTTCGTTTTAATTGATGTTTATTTTCTCGATTTAATTATAGTTTTTATTATGTCTATCGCACAATCCAGAATAAATATAATATAGTATAACTGCTACAGAAACGCAAAAGTTTATAATTTAATAATTTCAGTAAATTCAATATACCTAAGCCTAACTGTCAATGCTTACGCAGATGTCAAAATTAAAATTTAAAAAAATCAAATTCGAATAAAAAAATCGATGTCGTATTCTATTTTACATTTTTATCGAAAATCCTTAACAATAATTTTTCTCCTGTATCTACCTACTCCCGTACCTACGCCTTAAAATATAAGCTTGCAAAAAACAGAGCTTCCGTGGACATAACCTTTAATGTGTATTTTTATTAACAATGTCCACAGAAAAAAAAATGCACATGTGTACACTGAACGAAAGTTTTTTTATTCGCAATACGCCTACCGTGACACGTCACGGCCAGGCCGTCGGTGAAGGACAAATCTGTTTATAAACACGCCACGGTACAAAGTCCACTAGACTTTGCAACGCCTCACGCTCCTAATTTATATTCGAACGGATGTACGACAACGCACAGTCATTGTGAGTCTGTTTCGGACAGTAAGAAATAAAAATGACTTCCTCGTTGGTCGAGTGCTTTTAAGCATGACTGCCGATCGTTGGAAGTCCTGGGTTCAATCCCGGGTCGAGTATTATTGGATTTTAAAAGCTCAGATCTTACAGTAGAAATTTCTAGTAGTGGCTCGGTGTCTCGATATGTGTCCCGGTGTATGGCAATATGCTCACCACCTATTCTATTGTGAGACGTAAAAGTAATCGGTGAAGTGTGGGAGTGTACTACACTTCTCAGCCTACCGCTATAAGGATTACAAGCGTAGTGTCATATTTTCGTATAATTAAAAATACTTTTTTGTCTGTGGTATTTAAATTTAAAACCTATTAAAATCTATGACATCTGTTATCGAAGTGTTCTGAATGTCAATTGGGGACAATAAAAATTTATTTTGACTGGCAACTTTAATAATCTCATTCGCGCCCATTTATATATAAAAAAGATGCGTTCTGATGAAGTTGTGTATTCAGGATAGCACGGGATATACACCTAATGCTGTTTGCAACTGGTTGACGCCGGTTTAAATTTCAAATTGTTGAATCTTGTAGAATATTCTGATATTTATGAATAATTTTATATTTGATGACGATAGCGGCTGATGTTTCATAATATGTTTACATTGGTAAAGACGTGGGCGCACTGCCTGATCTGTTTACCGATTGGAAACAGGAACAAAGTCCATTCGCTGGTGATGCTTACCGATATATTTGTAGTTTAAAAACGTTAAACGTTATACGCAAATCCTACGTTTAGAAACCGTCACACCAGATTTGACACATTCGCGTTGTTGGAGCGTCGGCGAAGGCTGCAGTAATAGATATATGTATATGTAAATGAGTCTATACTAGACGTAATGCCATAAATGAACATTTGATATAACTTCCCATAATAATTTTAAATGAATCCTATCCTCGGAAAAAACATTTTTCCTCCTGATTTCGTCCAGTCGTCAACTAGCTGATTTACATACTTTAAGGTCCTTTAGCCTGTGTTGGTACAGTTCAATCAAAGAGGCTTTCGTTAATTGATCGTTCTTACTCGTCTGTCTCCGGCCTTCAACTCCCAATTCCCGAGAATTGTATCTCGGCGGGGTCACATTTGCACCGGTCTCCAGATTTTATCGTAACGGATTTTCGTCGATAGTACGTGTGTGATATACGGTGGTAATGTAATGTTTTGGCAACGATCATGGCACGTCACGCCGCCGGCAGCTGTTCTTGCGTGTTCGAAGAAAATGTACAGATAGATACTTCTGGATGCGCAGTGACGTCAACTTAGAGGAAATCTTCTCTTAGCGCTCTCTCCAGTATAGCGGGGATGAAATGTCATCTAAACGCTTTTTATATTTTAGTAATCTCATTAAGGTTATTTTGTTCGGAGATATCTTAGAAAAGTCCAGGTGAGACTTAAGTCCCTTAAACTGAGGGTTCGTGTACGAAGACCCACGATTGTAAAAGGGCTGAAGCTTCTGGGATCTTAGCCGATGAAATTAATTGGAGATATCCAGGTATTCACTGGATTCAGCAGATTTAGATAATTGGTATACTATGCTAAATTTTGTCGCATTATTCTTACAGGTTTTCGTACACCCTTTTAAGTCTGTCCTATTGATTCAATGATTCGGAGAGTTAAATCCTGAGTCAGAAGTGATGAGTTCCAATGGCGTCAAAAAAAATTTTTGCGTGACGAGCACGGGTTTCATGGGTGTAAAATTATATACATAAGTGTACAAATTAGACATGGGAATACACGTATTTTTATTACCTGTACGGTTGCCATGGCACAGACTCAGCCTAAATAAAGGTCATCGAAGGCAAAGCTATAATATATATTGTGGCAAGATATACATATGATGATATATTTTCAATAGTAACCTTCAAGTGACCACAGACATGACTATAATATGTGCAATATAATATAATATTTTGTTACGTCGTCGATATATGCGACAGTTGTACCAAAACATATCTTAGTATAGCAAGACGTAATATTATTGCGCAGGATATTACCACAACGATGTGATTATACAGCAAAATGATATTATGGTATAACCATCGTCTGTGGTACTTTGCCATACTGTATATACCTATATAATATGGCAAATAATATATTATAGCACAATATATCAACGTATAACTCCGTCTGTGACGTCACCTGTGAATTATTTGCCAAAATATTATTATTCTCACTACCATTAGAACGTATCTATAAGTAATGCCATCACATAAATCCATTTGAGTGTTATATTCTATCAACGCGTAACGCTTAAAGCCCGTTGTTCATTTTCCGATCCGTCGACTCGGAAAACAGCCTTTTAGAATATTACACGCCTTGCCAATACATTGTTATTTAGAAAATATTACTTATTATATATCTAGATAACAGTTCTAAACAGTTACGTAATACGTAATATGTCTCATTTTCCAATGTTAAATTGTTTTCACTCCTATTCGTCCATACTTATCTGTGTTTTTTATACGACCCCAGTGTTTTAGTACTTAAGTGCATAATTATGTTGTGGCGTTTGAGTTTTGCAACAAAATACAAATAGAACTTCGTGAATAATCGCCTCAGTTTGTTATCTTTACATTGTTTGCACGAATAGATTTGTTCGGGTATAAAACTTTGGTTAGGACGTATTTTGATTGTGGAAGTTTCTAGACGAAACTCGAAATCACCCTTCCTCTGACTCCGATTGTACCGTCGCGGTGTCCAGCAGAAAAGTAAACAATGGACGGTTATTAAAAAATGTTTAATCTTACTTTCAAGAACATTTTTAAGTCATTCTATTATCTATATAACGGAAAATTAATAAAAATATTGCAATCGCAAACCTAATTACTCAGTGATCGAGCTCGGTAGCGTGCTTATAATGAAAATTCTTATAATTTTGCTGCAGTTGATCTCCTGAAGTTTGTTTGCACATTATTCTATGTTTTACCGTGTACTCTATAAATCTTTTAGGTACTCTACACCTTATATAAACATTACTCTGTACCCCATGGATACATTACTCTGTATTCGATACGTCGATTCATTCGTCCTACCTGTAGTAAGAAAACAACCGTAAAGAAGTAATAGCTCTCAACTCGGGCAAGAGATCAAACATCCCTCCGACATTACTAACTCTAGCGGGGTCAAGGACGCGGAGAGCCGAGCGGGAACGGGGGATATCGATCAGTCAATAAATTTAATCGCCCTTCGCCTGAACCAGATGTTCAGTGTAATATCGCCTCGTATTGTTTTGCCTTCATTTCATTCGTGGCTATTGTTTTTGTGCCTATATAGAAACCTATCTTACCTATATCATATTATTATATTAGGGTTTTTTTTAATATACTTGTAACTGGCTGTCGTAATCTGTACCCCCTGTACATTTCCTAGGTCTATTTTTTTTTTTGATAATGAAAATGTTGTTGTTTTTTTTTTTGTAACATCTTTAAGATATTTTTTTTTGTCTTACAGTAAGTAACATTTAGCCAGGAATATTTGTCGCTAGTATTGTCTATGATCGTAGGTTACATATTGAACTCCTATGTAGGTTTTATACAGATTTTATCGTATGAAATACTTTTTGTCCGCTTGTACAATACTTTATTGAAAGATTACCTAAAGTTTGTAGTTCTAAACAGCCGGGATCATTTTTCTCTGATATTGCTTGTAATAATCAAAGGTGATTAGTTGGACCAGCCTTTATATTTTTTAACTACTTTTATGTACAGAATTTTTTTAAATGTATTGATGCTATGTATTCTTGTTCCAGGTTTGAATGCGTGCGAAAGGAAGTCATACCTCTTCCTGCGGAAGGAGCTGCCAGTCAGGTTAATAGGTTTTTATTACTCACGACATTGTTAGCTTCGATAAAATTAACCATGTACATAATAGAAATCAGACTAGAGTATAACTGGTGAAACGTGGGAGTATACTACACTC